>UELX01001185.1:0-49237 GCA_900480035.1 Eupelmus urozonus
GGGTGATGAAAATCAATAATAGTATAATACGTAATAAATCTTACTTTATTTTCTCTGGTAAAGGGGTACACTAAATCACAACAGATTAAAAATAACTTTTACTAATTTTCACTCTGATAGCATAAATTTTCAAAAGAAAAAAACCAAAAACCGTTCAACTGTACTTATGATACAATGTAAAATAAATAATTTCACACAATCCGTCACAAATCCCAAAACCTGATTAATCCATCCCAACATCCAGTCGCATCCAACCTCAGCCTCGGTTTCAATCCCGCCCCCCACACAGCCTTTCCGTCGTCAGAAACAAAAGCCAAGCGCGCGTTCGCTCGTAAAAAAAAAAGTAAAAGCCCCTCGGGGTCCCGATTTCAGATTGCATCTCGGCGCTTAATCCCCGCGCTTCAAGTTTATGCGCGCGCGCGCGTCGCGAAACTTTTCGAACTTGTACAAAGCGATGCAGAATAGATTGTCCTTCGTTTGTGTACACCGTACAACCACTGACGTGCATCCCTCGGCAAGAAACTCGAGCGCGGGAGCCGCATTAATGCAAGGAGCGAGGTGGGAGAGAAAAGAGTTTGAGCTAGCGAAAAACGCGGCGCAATTAAATTTCGAGGGTTTTGTAATTGTTGGGATGATATAAAAGCGTCGCTGGAAATTCAGATAATTGTCTTTCAAAGCGTTTTGTGCCCATTGTTTTTGTAATTATATTTGTCATTGTAATTGGCTATTGTTTTATGAATGTCTCTGCGAGAGGTCGACTCTAAAAATGGAACGAAAGATTAATAATGTACTGTATTTGTAGAATGTTTTGACTAATGGATCAGCGCAGAGCTTTCAAAAACACTTTATTAATTTATATATTTCTGTTATTTTCGTCCCTCTATCCACAACGTACCCGTATTTCTTTCCGCTCGACCGCTAACAGGACAAAACAAACATTATCAAGCACCCCAAAACGAAAACAATTAAAGCAAAGAAAGAAAGACCTTAAGTAAACCGATCGCCGAATGGCATAGCCAAAAATAAACTAAAGGACGGATTGGTAAACGGTAAAACAGTTGAGTGTAAGGTCGGGTAGCGGTAAAACCTAGTGCGGGCGAGTTTCGAAAACTTCCAGCTCCGAGTAAATGCAAGCAAGAGGCCAATCCACGAGCAACTTTCGATTTGGGTCGTGATCTCTGTTTTCCTGGACCATCGGCTATAAGTACTGTTTTCGTTAGGAGCCCGCGATCCGAAGAGTGGCTTAATTTAAAGTTTTATGAAATTAGATTGAGAAACGCGTCGCGCGGGGGAGATTTGTTGTTTTGGTAAGTTTGCCTGACTTTTTTTTGCTGGTGACGTTGGTTTTTGAGATTTAATGCTTCGGCTCTGCATAATTCTAGGTTATTGGAAAGTGAGGATCAAGGGATTATCTGGATCTTGCGTTTACGATGTTATGCTTGCAATTTTGGAGATGGTACGATAATATTGCATAACTATCTAATGTTGTTTATAAAATAAATATCTCTTGTAACCAGTAAATTTAGCAAGCTACTGAAAATCCACATAATGCATGTAATTAGAAAATCACCATAATCCGAAATTATAATATCACTGTACCATCCAAATTAACTCCCACCTTGAAAAATCCATCTAAAACACCAAGTCAATGCCACAGCCTACTCATCACTTCTCCAAAATTCCATCGAGAAAATAAATTTCCAATAAAGCCGAACTTCCCGACAATCGTCCCGCATGCTAGATCCGTAAATTTCGGACCACGTATACAACTTCCCCGCCAAAAAGTTATTGCCAGAACGTGCGCGTCATCGCCTCCCACGCCAAGATGCGCGCAAGCCGGTCACGTAGTCATATTTTTAATTGTTCTTTCGCGGTTTTTGCCAAGCTGCTTGGAAGCTCGATACAGTTTGGGAGATCGAGCTGGATCTTATGGAAAACTTTGAGACGGTGGGATGACGCGGAGTGATTTTTTTTTATTATGAGCGACTTCGAGGGAGTTTTATTAAAGATTTTTTTTTTTTGATCTTGGGAAGGATGTCAAAGTTGTTCTGGGATTATGGATGGGATAGAATTTATGTAAGTTTGTAAACGAGTTTTGGAAGATGAGTGTGTTATTAATTTAATACGGTCTTGTCGATATTGACTTTCCATGATGAATTTCAATGATGGAGTCGTATACGCTTTTATCAGTTTTTAAACTTAAGTAATTACAAATATTTATTAAATAACTTCTTATTTAAGCTTGCCATAAAAATTTATCCGCACCGTGCCACAGATCCACCCTCCACGCGCGCTCGGCCTTTAACAACATCATACTTCAAAATTCCTGCATTTGTCCTGAATAATGTAACAACAGGCCTAGGTAAAACTTGCTTGTTCGATAAATCAATTGAAACGAAAATTGAAATCTCGTCCTAAATTACCGCTCCTAAAGCAATAAATAAAGCCATTCCTATAATGTTGCAATTTCGGCTCTCGTCGCTGCTCGCGAATTTCAATATCCGATCAAGTCATAAAGGAAAAATTGCCCATGCGCCGCCGCCGGCTATGACCCAATTTTCCATTCGCCACTCAGAGTCGGCCGCGCACTTGACACACACGCGCCAGATCGTCAAAACACACTCTCGGCCGTATATCGATTGGGCTTTTCGAAAGAATATCCCGGAGAGAAAGTGCAGTCAACACAGGGAAGGTGAGAGGGACGCCACTTGAGCTTTAAAGCAAATTTAATCGCCGGGTGCGAGCGACAAACATATACTGTATAGTCGATGCCGTTTCTGTCTCTGCTGGGTTGCTTTTACAATGGTGCTTGAGTTGAGGGGATGATACTTGTGTTACAATGCGAGTGATGGTTCAGTTGATTGTGATTAAAGGAATGAGAATTTTTCGAATAATTTCAGGATGTGAAATTTGATGAAAGGTTTTTCAACTGAGTTGGTATTGATGTCAAGTATCGTACAAACGAAAGGCTCGAAAGTAACCTAATTCTTTTTTCGAAAAAATAATCGAGTACTCATTCAATCAGGCTAAAAGAATTTTCAAACACATTTCGTAACTTATTATCCCGGAAGATTTCAATGAGAGGAAAAAAATATCAACGAATTTCTCATCCGAGACTTATTCTCCCACGCAAGCCATATAAGCCTCGCAGCGAATCATACTTGGCATTTATCACTCTCGGAATTATGACCAGTGGCGCGTACTCGGAAAGAGAGCAAAAAATTACCACTCATACCCCGAGCTCTCTCAGATTTTGGCGAAATCATTTTTTAAAGGCTTCTCTTCTCGACGCTGGCCTCGAATAATAAATCGAGGGTGCGAACGAGCGACGTGGGATGTAGAGAGAGAGAGAGAGTAGATTCTGACTCGTCCTTTATACAGGGTCGTTATATCAGTTGATGCTCGGCCGAATTCCGCGCTCGAAGTACCATTCCCTTTGCCCTTTGATCCAAGCTGGACGGAAACAGCCACACAGAGGTCGATTTAGGTTGGTTATCTGTTTGCCGGAGATAAGGGACGGGGTAGCGCTTTGAGGAGGCCGATAACGAGCGGACGTCAAGGAAGGTGAGATTGTGGAAGGAATGGGGCTCTGGTGATATTTTTTGCGCTTGGAGTTGAGAATATTTGAGGTGATTGTTATTTTGGCGGGGGGTTGAAGGTTTGGATTTAGGTCAAGTAGTAATTAGGTGGTTAGGAGATATTTCAATGATTGTGGGATTATTGATTGTTCTTATTGAAAAAAGTGGATGGTTGATTCGATGAAGCAATGTTGGAACATATTAAATATTTTTATTTTCCAAGGCTATTAAATAGTTATGGACAGAAAAGAAATTTATTTTAAAATTTTTGAAAATGAAAGTATCAACTCAGTGCTTACGAAAATCTAACGAATTTATTTACAATTATAGCCAATCATTACAAAAAAAGTAGCTACTCAAGGTAAGAAGACAAATATAGCTAAAAAATAAATTTCACTTTCTTTCACTATAATGAAACGCTTTTTCTAATTTTAACGTTAAATGGTGCAAGAAATAGATAAAAACTTGACAATATTTTCACTGAACTTATTTTATTAGCCATTTTTTCAATTATTAATTTTACAGTTATTTTGTAGCTCAAACCCGATTTTATACATATTCAAGAAATTTTAATTTTTATTCAAGCCTTTTTTAGTATTAATTACAAAGCAAACACCTTTAGTAACTGCAAATTTAAACTGGATTTTGAAGTTAAGCCAAGAAATCTTAAGAATAACTAAAAAATTTGTTTGAGCCGAGCAAAAAAGCCAACCATTTTCCTCAACCATTAGTTACTCTAACGGCCATTTCTAGATATTCAGATTTTTATCTGGGTATTTTTCTCTTAATTCAGTGAGAACCCTAAATTCGACCACCTCTTTTTCGACCGAAAGCTCGCACTTTTATTCAGCAAAATCCAATCACAAAACCCTTCATATTATTTTTCAAAAAAATTTTCCTAGATAACAAGCAATTTCAAAACTATATTCCCCGTTCATGCTCACGTACATCGTTTGCCTACCTTCTATTCACTGTTCCGCGGTCACATACGGCAATTTTCCCCTCATAATATACAAAAAAAGAAGAAAATCGTAAAAAGTGTTCCAGAAACATATAACTTGAAACAAAAATAAGAGCGAATAAAATTCACCATGAGCTATACGCAGAAAATCCAATAATAACGATCCTTTTCTCATTCCGCGCGCTCTCGGCGCTTACAAATTGATTCGGAGCTTCTGAAGGGTTTGCCTTTAATCTGACCCGATCGCCAGTCAATAGCGCTAAAATTGAAAAATATCTGTGACGTTAAAAAGAAGCCGAGCTGCGACAGCACTGGAAATTCATGTCGCGAGCGGCTAGTCTCGATAAACAAAGGATTTTTCCGCGCGCTACTCGCAATGCTCTTTGTGCCGCGGTACAGTGTCCGTATAAAATTTGCGTGGAGAAAATTTACATTCGAATTTTTAACGCGAATATTTTACACAATAACGTCGGTCGAAGCTTTTTTAATATTCGTTCGTGTTTTTTAAAATTCGTTTCGGGCCATGCGTTTGGAATTGTTTGTCGATGGCTGTGAATACGATTATTTTCACTCTAGTTGCGAATGAAAATTATTTTGATGGAATTCCCTTTCGAGGTTTCGAATTGGAGAAATTCTTTTAGCGGATTGCTTCCAAACCACTGACTTGTAGTTACTTTATTTAATGGATGTAAGTTGATTTGTTCTAGGTGCGTTTTACAGATTTAGTGCACATATTGAATGGAAAATTTTAAAAAAGGTTGAAAATTTAGAGCAATTAATAAATGTTCTTTTACAGTTTGACTTTTCTTATTTCCATGGTTTAGTTACTCGATTATTATTGAATATTTAACTGATCTGCAAAATTAACTAATATTATAAGTAGATGAAATTACATTACTTTCATAAGTCTATCGCATGTCTTACATCGTCGTCGATTATTTATTTAATTATAGCTAAAACGCGAAGCTTATTCTATCTTACTGCAAAAAAAATGACAATTTGTCCACTGTCATGAAGTGTTACGTTCAATCATTTTAAAAAATCACAGCTAGTAAGGAGTGAATTTTGTTAATGTATAAAGTAGAATACAGATTCACAACATTTTTTAGAGTGTTTCAGCCAGTTTATAAAATAATTATAGCTTTTATTTAGATCGTAATTAAGCCCTACTTAGAGCCTAATGAAATTTTAATGATTTTCTGTTGAGGAGGGTAAAAGACTCGCGTTAATCTTGGAGATAAATAAAATATTTACTTTTTTACACTTTATTAACCACGCTTAAAACAGAAAATTTCCTATGCTATTTTTAAGCATAAAAGGTGACTTATTTCATGTCTAAGTTGAACAAACTTTTTTAATAACTTAATTTTAGGTAAATGTATTATAATATTTATGTTAAAATATTCAAGCACCCTCGACGATTTAAAATTTTGAAAATATGTATAATCCACGCATATTACAGCGTCAAAAATTATGCTATCAGAAATATACATAAAAGATTAATTCAATATTCATTTGTAAATTTATCTCACGATCACGAATTTTGCATTTTATACAGAACAAGCAGCCGTTATTTTTATTCAATAATAAAAATCCATAAAATATTCGTATTCAAACATTTTAGCTCTTACAAAGTGCACTGAAAATACGAAACAACAATTTACCACAAGCACTATACATTCATCAAAGCAGAATAATAATAATAAATAATAAATAATCCAAGGTTATAAATTGCATGAGAGCAATTAATTAATGATAGTTTTTTAAGATGGTGTTTTTAAGATACATAAGTACGTTCTCCATGTTGAATCATATTAAAATAAATTAAAGACAATTTTTTTTACCACTACGTAAGTAAGAACATGCTGACAACATTGGGTACCGAACATACGAATGCAATGACAAAATAATGACTTGTTTAAGGTAAAATTTGTCTTTACAAAAAGAGAATTTTCTTAAGTTTAATCAAGTAAAGTAATTAAACGAATTCATTCCAACTAAACAAGTTAAAGAGATTATTTTATTTAAGCTTTTCAAAAACAAACATAATATTTTGCAAATCTTATGAAAATAATTAAAAAGTAATACCTTACTTACGTTGATGCTCCTTAATTATGCTTTTCTTAGTTTTAAAAATGTTCTTTCTGTCATATTGAGTTGAAAAAACAATCTTATGTATTACAAGTATTATCAGGCATAAAATCGCAGTGAAGAAATAATAGCTTACTTTATTTTTTTAATTTAAAAAAAAAAGTTTTCGAGCTAAATCGAGCTAAAATAAATTTAGTACAAGTAATTGTACGTTATGTTAAAAATGTTTCAAAAATTACAGGTTTAAAAGCTTCTATCAGTAAAAAAAAAATCATTTTTTGCTCAAATGCACTTTAAAAGCTTAATTGAGTATTGGCGCTATTTTTGATATATGGATCTTTCACGCTTTTTTTTACATTATTACGAAAAAAAAATTGCATCCGATTCGAATAAAACTGCCGTCATATAAATTTTTTGCATCCCATGAATTTAAAACAACCGCTTTGAAAATGCAGACAAATTCTGTCCCCTGATCACGTAGTTTGTACACACGAACCGATCCATATCTCACGATAGTCTAACAATTATCCCAAAACATCATTACCTACAGCTGCACCGAATAGCAGAGGTAATTCTGCACTTTAGCCGGGCTTCCTAGAATTGCCTATCGCGTAAACCATCAAGTTGTATAGCTCTCTGACTTGGCCTTAGATAAACCCGTACCCGCTCATATAGGGGCGTAAATAGATCGCCTACTGCTGATAGAGCGGCTGTTAAAAGGTAAGAACGTGAATCGAATGTCGATTATCAAAGTCTCAAAAGGGGGTAGGATTTAGCTGGGGGAGTAGGTTAACTTCTGTAAGTTCTTACTTGCATCTCGTAATTTTTTTAAGCTTATTAGTCGTTACTAGCACTGTACCGAATTTTTAGTTAAGCTTATTGGAAAAAGTATAAAATAATCATTAAATCTTTAGGATCTACTTGGATCTGATTGCATTTGAATTTTAAAATTTCAGGCTCTCTCAATAGTTCGTAATCGCTTAATTCCACTTTTACACTCGAATTTTATTTTCATAAAACCTTCGTAAAAATCCTGACTGAATTATCCTTAAAACTCACTGATGACAGCGTACAGATAAAAAGCGAGCTTTGTCCCAATCCTTGTTGTTTTTTCTCGCCCCTGTAAACTCATTTTACACACCTTTTACACTGGCACTTTAACCCGGCCTTTATGCGCGATGTTTTAAACAACCGCCAGAAGCAGCATTTGCATACAGTTACTTCACCGTTCGCAAGCCGTATTCGTTTTATGAATGCGCGTCATTCCACCCTCATACCCAGCATTACATTATTAAAGCCCGAAAATAGGGTTAAACTTTATTCAAAAGCCCATCGGCCATTTAAAACTCGCCAATTTTTTACCACTCACGCTCAAATTTCCCTGTATATCTAAACTTCAAAAGATTTACTCTCCGCGTTCCTCCCCTACAAATGAATATTTCACAAACCGGCAAAACAACTCGCTCGCATTTACCCACCGCAAAAGCCAGCTCTCGCTGCATTTCCTCATCCAGATAACGCGCTATCTTTTCGACGTGGCGCCGCGCTTTTCATTCATTTATCTTCTCCCCCGGTGGGCGAAAAATTTCGTGACGTTTTGCACAGGAGCTGCCGGTGAAAAATTTTTCACTGTCGAATATATATACGCAGACGCGGAAATGACACGACAGAGGGGAGGGGTAGGTTTTTATGATCGAGGAGAGGGCCGGAAATTGGCGGGAAATGGAAAAGCGCGGCGAGTTTCTTTGCGACGGAGGAGCGGCTTCCTCGCGAAAGGACAGGGCGCCGTTAAAAGAGTCGCTCTGAGGAGGTTTTTAGTACGCCGAGAGCCGGCGAATTGCCTTCGACCGACGACTAATTTTGTCTTGGGTGGGATGGTTTGGCCGAAGGGTGGGGTGGTTTTATATTCGCGAGTGGGGTTTAATGAGTGAGGTTATTCTTTAGTGGACTGTGCGCTTGTTAAGGCGAGTCTATTAAGCGGCTTATCGCTTGCGGGCTGGTTGTTTTCTTGCGGATCTTTGCGTTACATTGTTTTGCTGGGTTTAAGGCAAGAAGTGTTTTGATGAATTGTTGCCTTTTGAGGAAATGTTTATTTGACTGAGTAAGATTGTTTTCTTTATTTTACATGAAAATTATATTTTAAGTAAGTTATGTTTTTGGTATTAAACTATATTGTGATTGTGAATAATCGAAGTAATTACGTGTATGCAAAATTAAAGTTTTGTAATATAGTTTTACTGTAAATGGTAAAAAATTATAATTTTTGTGAATTCTGGTTTTTCTTAATTAAGCCTAATATCGAATAGTATTTACCATCCGTTAATTACGTACTCAATCTCGGCAACTTTTTTCCAGCGTTTTTTTTCAGCGGAGCGATGTGATGAAACATAAAAAGTTCAGAAAAGTAGAGCTCTGGATTTTATACCGCGCAGTACGTCCTTGACCGCACATTTCAAGTGATTACGCGATAAGCTAGCCTCGCGATATATATATTTATATATATACATATATAATAAATTATTCTATCATTTTTTAAAAACCATTTCAAATATATCTTACTAAATACAGCTACGCAGACTATTCCACGGAATCTCAGTTTTCAGTGGTCGAGTAGAGCAAAAGTGATAAAGAAAAATAAAGGAAAATTTAAGAAAGTCGACAAATTTGAGAAAGTTTTCAAATTTGCACAAATGATGACATTTATTATAACATGTTTTACTACCCTTCAAAACTTTTCTGGATTTTGAAATATTATGTAAGCAAAATTTCCAAAATATTTATAATTGAAGTTCGCAATAAAATATAATCTCTGTTTTACTTACAATTAGTAAATTAGTACTAAAAATGTTTAAGTAATTATTTTAATTGGCAACAGTTTTAAAATTAACTGTCAAAAATTATTTTTTTTTATTTATCTTGTTAACATCGTGCAATTAAATCAACTCGATACGAATTAATAAATTTCCGTAAGCTTTCGTCACTCGGATTTTTAAACTCTGAAAACCCTCTAGTGTTATTTATAAATAGCATTTTAAAAAGTATTTATCTTATGTTTTTCGTAAAAAAATTTTATAATGACGTAAAACAAATGTATAGATGTTCAAACCTTAATTATCGCGTTACGTTTGCAGTAAATGATAATGGTAAAACGTTTAAGATAATCGATAATAAGAAGAAATTTTGAGACACAGCCATCGACAAGGTCTTCATATGGACGTCAAATGATTAATCAACACTGATAAAAAAACCTTCCAAAATTAACAAATAATATTGCAAACCACCATTCCATCCCAACCCTTAAATTTCAATACAGCCAAATGTCGCTTTACCACCCCCAATAAAATAAGCCATCATCCAGGTGATAGACCATATCCCTCCGCATTCAATTCCATCGTAAGAAACAGCGCTCAAGATATAAAGTTTCACATCCACCAATTCCAGGCTGCAATTCGATCCTTACAGCGCCAATAAAATAGACACAGGTCAATTGCACGAAATATATATATATATCCACAGTATAGCAGCTCCCTGTAAGCACAGCTTCGCCGACAATACTGCCTCGTCAGAGGCCACCTCGTCAGCGCTCCAGTAATCGCGAATACAGTGCGGGCTCATTTGCCGTCTCCGGCTCGTCACTCCGTATATACCATTACGGCCGATTTGATCTGGCGCGTTGCTCTAATACAGGAGGGAGCATGACGTTCGAATTCTCGGTATTTATGGCCCTGCGAATGTTTGCCAAGCACAATGGTGCGATGACACGAGCGGTGCTTGCGTCTCGCTCGGCGGAGTTAGGACTGCTATTGTCGCGCGAGATGGTCACTGTTGGTTTCGGGGGATATGGGCTTGATGCGGGATGATAGTGGTTAATGGTGTGGAGAGCGGGGGAAGTGGAGAATTTTTTATTTTGAGTTTTTTGTTTTTGTAAAATTTTTAAGTCTTGAGACTTGGAGAAAATTTTGGGTAAATTTAATTTTTATTTCTATTTTCAGGAATAATTTTACAAAGATTCTTATCATTAACTGGATTTCAAGATATTCTCATTTAGATTTATTGCTTTACTCACTTGCAAAGAGATAGCATAGCATAAGATACTCTATGAAAAGAATTTACAACTATAAAATTAAATTTTATAAGATAGTAATATTTTACAAACATTGATTTTTTACAATATTTTGTACGATTTTCAAAACTTATATTTGTCTGGAAAAGACTATATATTAGAATATAGCATTCTTTAAAAAATTTGAATTTGACTTGTTTATAATTTTATTTTTAATTCTATGTTATAGGTGAGTCGAGTGAATTATTATTAGAATGGATCATCTTTATTTGTAAGTTTAAAAATTATTCTTCTATAAATTACATCGGTTTAAAATATCAAAAAATGAATTTCATTTTTTATCAATTTGATGGACTAGATATGTATAACTTAATATTTCTGTTTAAAGAATAATGCTATAAGTCAACTTTTAATTTTATTTTACGATATCAGGTGTTTGTTGTTAAATTTAATTATTACGTGATTTCACACAGATATTGAAAAGTTATTTAATTAATCTACCGATTTATGCATGCTTTTTCATTATATATTATGTATATTAAAAATGGCACGAGAATAATTTGTTATTTTTTATAAGATTAAGATCTATAAGGTCCTGATTTACTTCACGCCACACGCTACAAAATTAATTCCCATATTTCTTATTGCCAGACGTTATCAAAGCTACTTAACTGATCAAATTTATGCAGAATATGCAAATCCACAAATGTACGTATACAAACGTATGCAGACATGCGAGCAAACACACTTCATTAAACTGCACATACACTCAAACAGAGCCAAGAGCTCGAGCTCGCAGTATAAACTTGGGGATACTGCAAAATGCAGAAACACCTTTCATAATAAATGCAGGATCAGACCGAGAATACATCGTTCAGCTGATCAAATATTAATAGCTAGAACGCAAGCTAACATGTGTGAAAGTGTAATTTTAGTAAAAAGCATGTGTGTAAAATATTAACAGTTGCTTTCATTCATATTTCACATGTTTTTATCGTTGAAGATTATGAGCAAAAAAGAATGATCTATCATTCATCAATCATGATGCCATTCATGCATTATGAGATTTCCATAATCTTAAAAAATTACATTTGCGAAAACCATGATGAATCCGATAATAATTGACCTAAAAATCACTGCATTATCTTTCTTCGCATCACATCCCCCCCATACTCCACTTCCAGGAATTCTCATAAAAACTTCAATAAAACTATCACACCCTAACAAACTCCCTCATTCACCAAATCTTCCCACTCATCCCGCAAAAATCTTCATCAAACCACCCCTCTCAGCTGCAAACCGCTCTTTTGTCTATACGAACCAGCTCCCGCCTCCGGCGCATCGCATCTGTATGCAAGCTTGCATCCCCTTTAGCGCGTCACGGCATTGCATATATATAGCCTGCGATTCGGTGGACGCGACTTTGTCAGGCTCAAGACTCGCGCGTATATTGAGCCTGCTGGCTGTTTGACGAATCGCGTCACACGGCGGGAGTAATCAATTACAATGCGACGAGCGCCAAGGAGACTGCCAATGAGTGTGCATAAGTGTTGCTGCGCGGGCGCGATTCCGGGAAAGGGAGGTATTGAGGTGATGGGTAAATATAGATCGTGTTGAGGATATGTTGATTTTGAGATGTCAATAATATGTTTTATATGATTGTCTTTAGTGCAATGAGGTACTGTATGAATCAGTGCATGCAAAAAGGGCTTAAGATCCAATTTACGATAAAATTAAGATAAGATAATTAGATTTATGCATAGAAAGTGATGCTACGTTATAGTCTTAATAGAAAAATTTAACTATTAATATAATTATATTAGTGGTAAATTTCAAGACAATATCCACTTAGTGTAACAGAAGTAATTGAGATTTTCCATTTTTTCAAAATTTGTATGGATTGTCTGATTGTTTTTTGATGGAAATGCGGCTGCAGCTGAAAGATTCGCAAAAGTCATCAGGCGCAAAGTAGCTGAAATAAAGTCGGAAATTTCGGTCGGTCGTTCAGGGCCGTCATCAAGTACGCAATTTTGACAAACTTTTGCAGTTCTACAATTCGCGCATGAATACGCGAGCGCTTAATCCAGCGCCCGATGGCGTTGAAAAGTTCGTTAATTTTTCAAAGTCTGGCCGCTTTCATTTCTGACGTTTAATTTTTAATGCGTTTGAAAGTATTAATTTTTTAATATGAAAAAAGTTTGGAACGCTTCGAAATTAAAACTACTAGAATATTAATTATTAAACTTTTATAATTATAATTTAATGACTCGAAAGAATTCTGGAAAAAATTAACATTTTTCCACGCACAACCGTAATTTAGTTTACCCGCGTTTCCTAAGTGCGTCGTTAGCAAACATAATAATTCGTAATTCAATGAAAAACCAACGCTTAAAACATCTCCGTTACCTTAGCACCTCCGCCTCTTACCACGCGGCAGCTAAAAAAATAAAAAATTACAGAAGAAAAAAAAAGAACAGCTCGTCATTAGAAGTCAACGGTAACGGCTCGGATTTCCAGCTCCAGAGCACGAAGGGGGCAAAAAATTATGAATTGAAACACTCAAGGACAAGTGCGCGAATTACCGCAGCGCGCGCGCGCGCGCGAGGAACGGGAAACAGGATTAATTTTCCCTTGAGGGGCCCGACACGCGCTGACATTTGCATGCAGAGCGAAAAGCAAGAGTGAGCCGGCTCGCCTGATCTCGAGATGATTAAAGTGCAACAACTCTTTGAGCGGCCCTGCTCTTTTTGTCCCCCCCTCCCCTTTGCGCCCGCGGAGGCTTGGAATACTTGAAAGCGAGCTATTTTTTTTTCTTTTCTGTGGGGCAAAGTCGGTAGGTGGCGAGAGTACTTTTTTTCTGTGCTTTTGGAGAAGGTTTGAGTAAATATTTTACTTTTATTTTGGTAGTTATTAAAATGTAGCAAATTTATTTAATTATTTGGTCTATAAGTAATTTTTTTAATTTCTAAAATTAGTATAAGAGGACGTAGTGTATTCTCTGACTTTGTTGAATTAAGTCTTTCAAACTTGTTTTTTCTGTAGAAATAGAAAATTTATAAACTTAAAATTTTGAAAAGTGCTAGCTTTTTCTTAGAAAGCAAATATCTGAAATTCATAGCTCAATAATTTTATTCATGTACACGATGCTTGATTGAAATAATCTTATTACGTAATATTTAACAATTCACAAATCTAATTACTCACGTAATTGAGGATGATTAATACATTGTTACAATCAAAATTGATTGATTTGGTCGAGTAATGTTTTAATTATATAGACCATTGAAAATCGTTTATTACGTGCATATGAATGATATTGGTAATGAAAAAATATTATCGTACCCTTTAATGTAAATAACAATTTACTACGAATTTCAAAAAATGTTCAATACTTTTAGACTAATTATGAATAATTAGTCTAAAAGTATCGTTATTAATATACGAAGTTATGAACTTCATAAAATCATGATATCTTTGTTATGAAATCAATACAAATTTAAAATAAATTATTTGAAATATCTGAAATTAAGTCAATTATTTTAAAAGGATATTTAATTTAAATAAACTGCCTGATAGAATTAAAAAAAAGTAAAAAGGTAAAAAGGTCTCAGAGTCTTTCGATAGACGCAAACAAACATAAACAAGCACATATCAGTTATTTTTGTATTAATAAATTTGTTCACCATCTCTATATTTGAAATGTTTACCTAGAGTATTGTAATAAAAAGTAGAATCTGTTATTATACGAGCATAAATAAAGTCTTTATTTAAAATACAATAAAATATTAATTAATAATAAATTATTTACTAATTATTATTATACTAAAACTACTTAAAATTTTTAAACTATAAGTGGAGAATAATGTGTATAAAATTTGAAATTTGACTATAGTTAAAATTCGTAATAATTTTTTCGGAGAATTCGTTTGTTTTGTTTATATCTATTTAATTTTTCCATCGATATTTTTTTTAAACAATTATTAAGATTAATGCCAGACAGTACTCAGGAGTTATATTTTGCAGGGATTTCACCCTGCTCTGAAAGAATATTTACGATTGATCTGATAAAATTAACGGAAAGTGACCGTTCTATTGTGATAACAAGAAGATTGTAACACAATTTTATGATTGTTTATTTGGTAATGAATTACAGTGAATTCATGAACATATCTAAATTTAATTGCCTTACAATCATATGATCATCTGTGGATTCTTAATTATATTTATTTTAAACTGAATACAGCTCATTTAAAAATAATATTCCTTTACTAGTTTCACTCACAAGAGAACTTCCAATCAATTACTTCAGAGATTAACACTATTCTTAAGAAATTTATTATTTCAAATCCAAATTATACAATAAATAATTTCTAGGCTAAACTCACTTTCTTCGTACGCAACTAGCTCAAACGTAAAGTTAACTTAATTTACTCAGCCACACTCAACCTTATTATCCCTAAGTTTATTAATTTAAGTATCGCACCTTATTGATAAACGTAGAAAGCACTCCCACGATCAAAGTGGAGTTGCATGTACTCCCGGCTGCATGAACGTAATGCGCAAAAGGAAAACAAGTAGCCCTGTATATACATATACACATACTGGCGCAAAAGCTAGCGCTTTCGCCGATATATGAAAACACAACGCGTCGCGCGGAATACTAATTCTGCGCCCCCATCCGGCTCCAGTTTCAGAATTGTGCACTAGCTTTCTAGTTGTCAGTTAAGGGAGTACAATGGATATATTTTCATGATTTTATTTAAAGATTGTTTCTTGTTTGAAATTATTTTTTTGCTGAATTTAGATAATATTAATTGGATTTGAGAAATTATGTGAAAGGCAAAAATATTATATTTTAAATACATTTTGGACCCTTCTTTTATGCTTAATTAGCTGTTCCTGCTTTGTTTGGACTCGTAAATTTTTGTAATCTTCTCACCATCTTTTGTTTTCGTTTCAACTGAACCTATTTCTTCTTTATTTTTTATTAACTTTGTTTGCACTTTTAATTCACTATGAAAGAATTATGAAACAATTTTTGTATGAATTATAGGACTATATTAAAATTATTAAGGTTAATAACAATGCATGTAAATTTTTATGCTGCTAAAGAATTCAATTATACTCTAGAGATAAAATCAGTTTAATTAAAGCAAATTTTAAAATGCACATAGTGCACAAGATTGTTTTACAGAGTCAATTTTTATAATTATTTAATTCAAAAATTGTCTTAAAATCGTCATCAATAATTTATTTTTACTTTATTAAAAAAGAAATTCGGAATAAATATATCAATATTAAATGTTTTATTTAACATGCTGCTTTTAAATTAATTAAATTTTAATAACAATATGTGGTTTGCCTCAGAAACTCTGTGTAAGTATTGATCAATAAAATTATACGAAAAAATTTATTTTAGATTTTTAATATAAAAGTTATGTTATTATTTCGTTATTGTTTATCTTATATAACTTTTTAAATATAAATTTCCAAAAACTATTAATTTGAAAGTTTTGAAAATATTTTTTACTAATGATTTAAGTATATGTACGCTTTAAAGATGTCGATGTGATTATTAATGAATCCCATACGTTTTATTTTATTTTATTTTTTTGTTTTTAACTAACTCTTGTTCTAGAGTAATTCAGTTTTCGTGCCAGTTAAAAGATTTGCGAGTTTTTAAAATCTTTTTTATTAGAATTTTATACAACCTTCCAACTATTCAGAATGTAACACTTTGTACTTTCTTTTTCTTTTCAATCGTATCCTTTTTTTCGTTACTTCAAGGGATTCCCTTTTACATTTTCTACATAAATTAAGGTGGATTTCTTTTTATTTCTCTCTATTTTAAACTAATGAATTATTTAAAATGAACACTTTGTACTTTTTTATTGTTTTCACGAAATATGCTAATTTAATATTAAGGAATTAGACTTTCAAACTAAAACTTTCGTCTAAAATTATCTTTTATCTATGAAAATTTGTTTTATGCTTACTGTAGATAAGTGTGTGCTTACTATATTTATGTACTTATTTGAATATTAATTATTATGCAAAAAATATTACATAAATTTGTATTGTATACCCTGTAGGGATTTACAGTAATAGTAAACACGATTCAATCTACGACATTGTTATGGTTAACTTGATGACGTTTGCGTTATTCATCAAATGCATATACAAGTCATTTACACGATTATTCTCATGATCATTAGAATTATGCTAATTAAATGAAACAATTATGCCATCAGGCACAATAGCATTATCACACAATATCTAATTATTACTAAGTATAAAATACTAACAAAAGAAATCATATTAATAATTTCAGTTAATTTTTAAAAATATCCTTAATTTCTATTTGTAGTTATAAATAAGATAGAACTATATTTGGTTTATAAAAATTAATTCTAGCTCCTAAAATATAACCTCATAAATCTACTACATACATAGCTAAATTATAATCCAATATACTAAGCTATAAATTAAATCTTACAATACCAAAGCCACAATTAAAATTGTTTACCACTAGCCAAACACGTAGCTCAAGCAATTTCGTGAATTAATCAGCGCCGTTAAATTTAATAATCTAATGCAACGAGATAATTTTGATAATCCGATACAGGCAACAATAGCCAAAGCGTGTTATTCGCATTGGCACGCGCCCGCGCAGCAACGATCTAGCAATGGTGCTCAGAGCGCTTTATAATAGAACGGTATTAGCATTTTCAGGCTAAACGAGCGCACATTTGCCTATCTCCGTTATTATCGGCCCGGCCGTCATAAATACGAGAGAGCGACGCTATCGCCCAGCAATATCTTCCTAATAGCCGACTTTTTCTGCCTCGAATCGCGGGGAATCCTCGTTAAGTACTTCGTCGTGCGCCGAGCTGAATTTAATTCGCGTTATTTTAAATGCATCGCGGTTTATGCTAACTTGATTGGAAATCGATTTTCAAGGGCACGCTCCGAGTTTTCGAGGAGTTATGTAAGCTCGATTCGATCAGCACTAAATTCCGTAATGGCGCGTCTTTCGTAAAATCGGTATACGGTTTTTTTTAAGGGGGTTGGGTTTGATGAGTTTTTTTTAGTAGCGGATAAAGTCGAGGTTTGTTTTAGGTTTTAGACAATTAGGTCTTACTTAGGAAAGTATTTTGTAAAATTATGTTTATAAATTTTATTATCAAATATATTTACTTTGCTAAATATGTGAGCTAAATTTCTGATTATTACTGCGCCTCGAAATTGATCGTGCTGATTTTGTTTATTGATAACACTTGAGATTTGTTTATCATAATCATGACAATATGTGCAAGCAAGCGCAGCACACGTGGTGTGTTAGTTCATTAATCTATAATATTCAATAATTACACATATTTACATAAAAATATCTATATATTAATATTTTAAAACTGTCAACACCACATTTAAAACTTTTATACAATTTACCTTAATTGATAAACAACACATAATCACCACCAGCAATAATCCGGCAAAATTAAATCACATTACTCGCATTCAACTACATCGCTCTAAAACTTCGGCCAGCTGACAAAGTCATCAAAAACTACGACGCGCGCTAAAATCAGAGCAGAGCTGTATACAACCAGCGCGCGCGCGCAAACAACTCATAAACCACCGCAGAGGGGAAAAGCAAACGAGTTCGCGGGAGGAAAAGAGGTAAAAAACAGGCCAGCCGCGTGTGTTTCGACATTAAGCCACGTGCTACGCTCGGGAATATTTTTTGCTCATGACCCATTAATCACGGCCGGTGGACTCTGGACGAAAAAAGCCGCGGCCGGCAAACGTCATTTGAATTTAGATTGATATTTGCGCGAAAATTTGAAAGTTAAACGCGGACAGGACGCGATGACACAGCCGTCGCCGAATGTGGCGCAGCTGTTCGATCGATCATTCGGTGTAAAAGGATGAGCGGAAAAATCAGCGTGGTATCGGACGTATGGGGAATTGGAGGGGGGGGAGAAGGAGGGTCAGGTGAGGAAGGAAGCGCGGAAGGAGCCCCATTAACGAGAAAGCTCGGTAGAGCAAAAAACGTGACAGGTAACTAATTGCCGCTTTGTAAGGGCTGTCTCTGTATCGGTCGTTTTTCATTTTAGAAGAATGCGACGTCGTAATTAAGGAGGTGGCGATGGCGCATTGTTGCATCAGAGCCGGGACTTGGATGTTGTTTGTGCGAGCTTTCGGTAAATCATTAGGAGTTTTGATGATTTTATTTTTAGATTAAAGGTTTAGTTCGCACTTTTGTTAGGATAGGATATTTAGATCGATTTAAAATTAAGTGAAACATAATAGTGATAGTTTGGGGTCATGATTGTAGGAGTTAACGGATATTGGAAGATTAAGTTAAGCGACTTCGGCCAATTGAGTTGCAGAGCTTCTCTGGTAGAAAATTAACTATAATCTACACAGAATATGCTAAATTAACATGTTAATATAATACAGTTTGAGTAACTGATAAACTTATCAATTTTCTGCCGATATCTACACGTTAAAATATATAAAAAATGTTTAAAAAATTTTAATAAAAAAAAATTAAAGCTTACATTATTTTTAAATTTTAAAACTTGACAATAATTAATATAAGCGCTCCATGATATTTTACCGCTTTATCCAATAATGAATGTTTTATTTAGAACCATTCCCTCAATAAAAATCTTGTACCACCTTCTCCAACCTCTTTAACCCGTCAACATCCACTCAACCCACCTCTCTCACAAAAAGCATTTCTAAAACTTTAACATCCACCCTCTCGCACAACAATTCCTGAAACGTTGTATCTCGCGTGCGGCTGTCCTATTACACAGAATTCCCGCATCCTTCTCTCTCTCTCTTTCACCGTCTCAACCCCCGTCCTACTATAAGATCTGAGGCAGAGTCGTCGAGAAAATGAGAAAAAGCCGCGGGATCGATTGGGGATGACGGCTCCGCGCGCGCGCTCGACTACGCCATTGAAAAAGGGAGTTCCCCGCGGTAATCCGGCGCGCAGCGCGCTGAAAGCTCCGATGAAAAAAAAAAAAAGAAAAAAGGATATAGACGTGAGGGATTTGCCCCGGTAGCGCGATCCCAGGGATGAAAAGACACGCCAATATGTCGCCGCGTCTTTTCACCTGTTCGACCTGACTTTTTACCTTTCATTTTCCCAGGCTGAGTATTGCGCGCTCGGGGATTTGGAGAGTCTAAGTCCGCGGGTTAATACTGGGACCGGTCGGGCAATAGCCGAGCGAGGGAGGATTATTTGAATTTTTTGATCCGAGGATTCGAGGGAGGGCGCAGAAGTTTTAGGAGCGAGTTACACGGCACGTTTGCCGGCGGGGCGCGGGTCAAGGTTTTCGAAATAGTTTTGAGATTTAATGAAAGTTTTGGCTGCAGATGCGGTTTACTGTTGACTCGGGTTGGAAAAGTTTTTTTAGTAAAATTAGAAATGTTTTTTAATTTTAAGGGGGAAAGTTTTGGTTTGAATAAATATTTTGATGTGTCAATCGTGCATTACATTATATGATTTAATCACTAATCAGTATAGTACGGAATTAAAATAATAATAAAAGATTCGTTGAATATTGTTATTAAAGTATGAAAATAAAATATTTATATATAATCGTTTCAAATCATTTTTAAAGTGTAATATATCTGTAACGTTTATTGACACTTTTTTAATAATATAATGAAATATCATTATATTATACAAATATTGTATAAATATTTTTGTCTAATATTTAAGATAATTGCTAAATTCTTCATAAATCATTCGAGTCTTAGAATCTTTATCATCTTTTAACGTAAGTTTATCGCCTATGTCAAGGTAGTATAAATTGCTTTTGTTCGATGGCTTCCAAATGGTCGTAATACACGTATCAATTTCAGGCGTCGGATTTCTGAAATTTATCAAGATATAAATTTAATTCAAGCAGTTAGATAATTATATTGTAAAATTTTAAATACTATTACCCAGTTTTAGCAAAGTTAAACCACATCTTCGTAAGTCTTTCTCTAACAAGTCTATCCGTTGTATTTTCTCGAGGTGATTGACCAGCACTTTCGCTTTCTTTTATGTACGATATATAAAACATGTACGGCAGTTCATCAGCATGAGCAATACCTACATTCGGTATAATTACTTTTAAAATATTATAATAACAGCAAATCAAATAATTTAACTGCATAGACCTTGCAATGGTTGGGGTCCTTGATCGAAGTTGAACATTGTAGTTTCATTTCCTGAATACGAAAAGTTGTAAAGAAAGGTAGGAGCCGTTGCGTATTCGTTTCGAATATCAATAAATTTTCGATTAAAACCGATTATTTCAATGTTACTTAATAAATTAATTAAATTCATCATAGTATCTTTATTGATTGGCTTATTTTTCAAATAAAATTCTCGGATATGCTTTATAATCTCTGATGAGTTACTTGTCTCTGTCAACATCAATCTATTTTTTATTACATCTGCTATATTATCATTATAAAATTGATAGGTTTCTAAGTCGTCAAATCGTCCTGTTATGAAATGGTAATTGGTAATTTATTGATTGTTACATGGTTATTGATATATCAAATAATCATCAACAAAAAAATCAAACCTATAAACGAAAAAATACTTTCGTCATTAGTGTGCCCTGCAATAATTGGTATATTAGCATTATTATTTATTAACTGATTAAGCGATGCAGGTATGATTGGATTATTTGTATAATTAACATCTACTATCGGTGCATATTCCGCTTCACAAAGTACTTCCTGTTCCTATATATACAACAATGTTTTCAAAATTTTAACACTTATATACGTAATCTGACCGTAAAGCATAATTTACCCATTTGGTTAAAATGTGAGCTTGTAATGAAACAAGTTTACTGGCTGGTACGGTACGTAAAAATTCTATGACCTCTACAGGATCAACTGAATCCACTCCAAGAAGCTTGGCAATTCTAAAGCCGTTTTTCGGATCTTTTCCCGTTCGCAAGCTTCTATCTGAGAAACTAGTGCCACTTTGTAAAATAGCTTTGTGGACCAAACCTAAAATATTTATAGGTCAGAACAATTATAGGTAAAATTTCTTTCTTTTCATATTGAAGAGAGTCTGAACTATAGTGTATTTAGCAAACGCACCTTTAGCAACTGGTAGCAAAGTTAATAAGTGACTTATCCGTGCTCCGGAACTGTTACCAAAAATCGTAACATTATTGGGATCACCACCAAACGCTTCTATATTCCGCTGAACCCACTTTAATGCAAGGATTATGTCTCTTAAGCCTTGATTTCCTGGTGCTTCTTCGTGTCCTACACTAAGAAAACCTATTCCAAAACTACGATAAGAAGCCAGAAATTAAATAAGTACCAAAAATCAAAATTAAAAAATTAAGTACCTATAGGTCCCAATCTATAGTTAACGGTAACCAATACCACGTCTAACGACATGAAATAGTCTTCTTTATAAATCCAATCGTTGCCACTGCCATCCATATAACCTCCACCGTGGATATAAAACATTACAGGCCTCTTGTATCCTATAGCGTTGGTATTCACGTTTAAGTAAAGACAATCCTCGGAGCCAACGATGTCGAACGGTTTCGGGCCGTAGAATCGATACTGAACGCTTCTATCTCCCTGTTTCGAAGCGTCTCGAATCCCAGGCCATTTTGTTGGTTCTCGAGGTTCCTGTATTTAACAAAAGATATGATTCGTTTGTAAAAGAAAATTGAAAGATTTATTGAAAGGATTATAATATATTTAATTATATTATATGTAATAGACAGAAACAGACGTGAGCCAAGGACATTTTCTAAAAATAGAGTATTTTCAAAACAAGTTTACATATTTTTCATAAAAATTAATTTTTTATAAAGCTTCCTTAATAATATAGCACAAAAAGATAATAAAATATATTCTTATTTAAAAATATTGTATACACATTGAATACACATTGAAATTTGTATTACTTTGAATCGCAAAGGACCGATGGGAGGTTGTGCGTAAGGAATCCCTTTAAATGAAAAATAACTTTTTCCGAGAACACTTTTCAATGCAACACCTTGAATTTTCCCTTCAGTTACAGTGACAATAGATGTCTGCATATTAAAAGTGAATAAAAACTAGTCTGTTTCTTGCTTAATCAATGACGATTTAAGCATAACCGAAATATAAGTGAACGATTATTAAAATATTGTGGATTGATATGCAGAATAACATTTTTAATATTGTTTCCTCTAAAACCGTTTATTCAGGTGACTATAAAAATTATTTTCCACTCAATTTGAATTTTTTATAAACATTAATAATTATAAATTGAGATAGCAGATTCATTGTTTGTTACTACAAGAAAGCTACGCCTTATATTAAAATATATACTTGTAACCTTTCAAGTATCTTACTTAATACAATTTGAATAAATAACTCAAATTTATTGGTTTAAGTTGGATAAGTGAAGCATGCTACATTTAAACTACCAAATCTAATCTATTGGCAAGAGATTAAAATTATAGTTATGGTCATCTTCAAGAAAATTAAAAAATATTCTAAACATATTTTTAACTGATTATACGATGTTAAACAAGCAATAATAATAAGAAATAATATAAATTTTGTTTCTTTTTTGTAAATTTTCTGATATTATTTTGAAAATATTACTTTTATAGTTTATTTAGTGAGCTTGAAAGGATTCTCAAAAACTTAATAGTTATCTTTGAAGACTATTTTAATTAATACGGTAATTCACATTTTAATAAATAAAATATATATTAATTTTGCAGTCCATCTCTCTAAATACACTTCTATAAATAATTAAAGTCTATCTAAATTAGTAAATGATTTTAAAATCATATTATTAAAGTTAATGGCTTCCCTAGTAGTGAAAGTAAAGTAGATTTCTCGGTGAATATCACGCATGAACGATCAATCTAGCTCAACATAGCGACCCTCTTTTAAGAAAGTGGTTGAAAATCCGCTTTAGCCAATATAGCGAAAAGCCATTGAGAAAATTGAATGATAAGCGAAAGTAAGTGTGAGAAGAAAATGAAGATACCTGAACTCCTGCCTGCTGATCCTACGTAAAAAGCCGAATAATTTCTGTAAAAGCTTTTTTTTATCTAAATGCCCTTTATGGTCCTTGTAATATTTTTTAATTTTTATGCAGTAACATTAAATTTGTTTCATTGTTATAATTTAAACATAAAAATTCAAAAATGTCCAAAAAAAGTGTTCCTTGGTAACAGTTACGTATGCTCCATTAAATAATTAAATATAAATTAAATATTAGTTTTTAAAGCTATTTACTTACTTACGACTCATCAACGAACAATGAGTGCATTATCGTCGTATACCCGTAAAATGCTCTGCATGCTTCATAAAAATAAAATTTGTGCCTCGCTCTTCGAAGCAATGTAATAACAGGAACATCGCATGCTGTCGTGCTTTAACGCCATTAGAATCCGTTTAAGAGATAGTTAATCATCGAGCCAAATAATATTACGCTTCCTACGTTACTTTATAGGTGTGAACTAGGAGGAAATGTGATTATAAAAGAGCATTTATTTAAAATATTTTCACTTAAATAGCTGCAGATACAAATTATTTTTTTTAATATTTTTACTTTTTTAATGTAAAGAATTATTTTATTCACACGTGCTTTTTTTGTTAACCTCAAATATAATTTCAAGGTAACATAAACATAGATTATCTATATTACATTTTACCGGTGACTATATGTATACACAGCTGTCATGACAGTGTGGTTTACCACTATATTTCACAATTTTATGAATGTATAAGCGAGGATTAGAAATTCAGCTTCCGCATAATTTAAATATAATATTAGTAATTTTTAATATAAGGGCAATATAATTTTATTATTATTTATGTATTTAGTAGATGTAAATTGCATTTAAAAATTTTATAAAATACGTACAGTGCTACTTTACGTACACAGTATCAAAAAATAATTGCATGACATAAATTAGCTTACAAACTACTTCTTTAAAAACATACTAATATTTTTAGCGTAATTTTAAATGAAAATTGAAATACATGCTATATTTCAAAACCTTTGCATTTAGTTTAGTAAAACCTCTTATATCCACAATTAAATATTAAACTCAAAAAAATGAGCTTTCATTTGCTTCTTTCAGAGTTTAAATATTCTTCATCCTTCAAAAGTTATAACAGTTTACAGTTAGGGATCGAAAATTATAAAATATAAGCAAAGGTGAAGCTATATATTATATTTTCTTTGCTTGAAATTAATCTATTATGAATTATTAAAGATGAAGAATAATTTCATACTGAAAAACTAGATAAAAGCACGTTTCTTTTATTTTAATATTATTTATTTACAAATGCATATAGAAGTTTTCTAGACTGCCAATAAAAGATTTAAAAATGAGCATTTATTTTAATATATTATAAATTAAAATTAAAATTTTAATTATTTAAATTTTTTAAAGTATTATAGTCTAAAATTTCTGTATTTTCTATATTTTAATAACAGTGCGTAACTCCAATGTTTGAGTAAAATCTATGATCCAGAGCTTTGGGCATTTCTTAAATATGTTGATTAAAACCCCTTTGTAAGTTTTAAATACAGTTCGATCAAAAAATTTTCGACTTTTTATGGTTTGTTTTTTTGTTTTCTGATATTACATTGCACTTATGTTTTATAGAAAGCAATTTTCATCTCTTTGTGATAATTTTCGTGTTTCGTTTAGTGCTTCAAAATGAGGGTTTATTTATCAAAAATAATGCTTATCCTTTCCTAAATTGATTGAGTTGTTAAACTCAATCAATATAGATACAAACTAATTGTACATTGACGACCAAGGGCGTAAAATAGAGTTTTTTTAGATTGAGTGAGAAATTTTCAGTACGAATGGAATGTGATGACAAACCGATGACAAATACCGCAATCACACCAAATAAAAAAAAACAATATGCTCTTGGTGCACAACATATTTCTGTATTTCTTGCATTTATTTTCATGTGTTTTGTTACCTGAAACAAGAGACTGAACTGATAGTTTTTAGATACGGCAACCGATATAGAATTTATTAGGTTTATACTTATATTTTCGTTATTTATGAGTATTCATTACATATGTATATGTAGCCTATTTATATTCTTATGTTTATAAATCGAATCAGAGTTATATAGACAATCAAAACTGTAGCGTCCATTGGTATAAAATTTAATAACAATTATTTACAAGTTTACAATTGTGTACAATATTTTGTGCGCAAACCATTTAATAAAACAGTCCTTTCCGAATTTTTATTTCCATATCTATATCAATAAAATAAAATTATTCCAGTATACTATATACTGACTATGTTTCATGTAATCAAACAAAAATACTTTTTGATTGATTATGTACTTGAATATTGCATTTACTTACGAACTCAAGTAAGTGCACTCGAAGTCAGCAATCGTTTTTTCATGAAAGAGGATTTATTATCGTAATGGAAAGCGATTGCCAGCTAATGAGAATATCGGATTCTCTTCTGGGAGATTCAAGACGGCACTGAAATAAATTATAACCTTATTAAATTTAAATTAATAACTGAAATAAAAGAAGATAAATATGCTTTTCTCTTTTTTCCGTACTGTGAAATTAATCACTGTAAGTGAAAAATCAAACTGACCTTATCTGTTAAGTGAAAATTAGAAGGAGAAATAAGTAGTCTCATAATTTTAATAAGTAATGACGTAAAATCGTCTGTAAAGTTTGATTGAAAGTTGTATCTATATGATCTCTAATTTAATAAAGCTATGACATAATATTTACAGATGAAAATAGTTTATTTTCTTTTCTGCTAAAATCGCTGATCAGCGAAACCTTAATAAGTAATTTTTATGCAAATTAAATTCTGAAATGTAAAAGTACAGTAGTCCATGAAAATTAAAAACCCTTCAGAACTTTGTTACTGCTACATTAAACTTTTAACTTTTAATCGTAACTTTTTGAATTCAGATTTGAGATCAACAAACTAAAAAGTATAGTCGAACGAAATTTCCATTCCTGTAGAATAATTATATAAGATAAATAAATGCTTTGGCCAACTTTCCAAAATTTTGTTCAATATGAACATTATTAATACCTATAAAACATACTTCAATAATTCTGTATGAATATGAATTGCTTTAAATACTGAGCATACATTAGTTACGTTCTCGATCGCAATTGATATTAATTAAGCTTCAAATTATAAATTGCCAAAGTCTAGAATTACTTTAATTTTACAGTATTAGAATAGACACAGACATACACAATAATTAACAATGTTGATACACAATAATTCAACAAAACGAAATAATCACCTAAATCTCACGCCCCTCGTTACTTCGCATCACGCAGAAACAAGCCCGCACCTCGCGGCAAACTAAAATTACCGCGAATCCTCCGCTTTAAGGCGATGCCCCCTCGCAGAAAGCGTGTTTATCTTGAGCCCGCCTAAAATCAACACAACACTGGAGCATCCTTTTCAAAGTCTGTCACGATTTTCCCGGAGCCCGTTCTCCGTCACCCTCATCCCCCTCATATATACTGGGTAAACTATGCGGCATGAGTTTTCACACCGTAGCAGTTAAACGTTCTCTTTGCAAGTCTATCATGCTTGGTTGTTTATTCATTTGCTTAGTACTGAGGCAACACATCAAATGTGATCGAATAGTTTGAATTAAACTGTTTAATATGTTTAGATTTACATGGTGATATGGGTTTACAGTGGTGTAAGTTGGATTGATGTATCCGTGTTAAGTATTCGGTTTAGCCCTTTAGAGGCTCGGTTTTAGAGTACAGATTGAAACTTTAGATCGTTAATGAACAGATAACATGTGCATAAAACTGAAGTGAAATTAAAATGATAAAATAGAATGAAATACCTGCTTTTTCCATTACATTTATCAAAAAAAGGACAAAAATGGTGAAAATTTATACCAGGGTAAATGCTAATTTTTAGAAAAACTGAATTTTTATTCTTTATATAATAAATATATAATATTCTTATTCTTTTTTACAAGTACTCTGGTAACGCAAACGTTCTTCGGCGTCCCCTCAGTTTTTAGATTGGGAGGGCTCAAGCCCCTCCCCCCTCTTCCCCACCTCCGCAGCCCCTGACAGTGTTGTTAATTTTATAAATCCGTTTAACTTACCAGCAACCTATCGAAACTGACTTAAGAACTTCAAATTCACAATAGGAATGGCATCAAAATAACATCAACTCTGCATTTTATTAAATTGCTTTTAAAATTAAATTACATTTTTGTTTAATAATTTGTGTTTTATTTTTTTTTAAATAAAATATTACGAACAATCTTAAGAAAAGGAGTAACATAAATATAAGTTTTAGCAGAAGGATTTATTGTTTTAACGTAAAAATAAATACAAATTTTATGATATGTATATAAGCTTCAATAAAAAATAAATTTTTATACACAATATCTTAAGGTTAAAAAAATTTAATATTCTGTTAAAATTGATTGTACTTCAAACAAATGAAATTCATTGTCACATTTATTATATTGCTTTTGCAATTGACATTATTGTAAGGTTTTATTTGTATAGAAATAAAATAACTTTATACATATATTTTTTTAATATTCATAACAATTAATCATCGTAAATGAAACGAAAATTGTCGAAACGATTTTACTGCATATTATAGTCCATTTAAATCATGAAATGCAATATTCGTGATGCTAAAACAGAACAATCAAAATTAATACCCTGCGAATAAAGATCAATCGGAAAATTAACTCCATATACATGTACCATTGAATTATTATATTGAAACAAATATTGAATATTGAACAGCTAAATACAATTTTGCAATAGCCAGTACGTTATTAATTTGGTTGTAAGTAATACATATATTACTTAAGAATATTAAGTATTAGATTTTTAGAAAAAAATAAAAATTACACCTCGAATTAAAAAACTAAAACCATAACAAATACAATTACAAAGAATGCTTCCCTCATCGTACTGTCCATAAATATCCTATCCAAATTAAACAACACACGTGGAGCAAACATCAGCGAACACATAGCTTCGATGACTGGTTCCAAGTTGACTCGGACCCTCACTAAAAGGCACGTCGTAGTCGTAATTCGGTGAACAAACACATGCGCATAGCGAGCTCGGCAGTAGAAACAGACGAGTACGTCCAGCCGAGCCAGATTCCACATTCTCGTATCACGCAATACTACTGTGTGAGCTTTACAATGGGCTTGGGAACAGTGCAAGAGCTTGTATTAACGATCGGCCAGTGAAAGCGCGAGCTGGATTTATTCGTTATTTCAAAGTTCGAGCGCATTTCTTTTTGATGCCGGGGTAACGAAGTTGCGAGGGAGATAGAGTGCGAGGATGGGTGAGCGATGGGAGGCGATTGTTTGGAAGTAAATTTCGTTGTTGGGTGGGATGATTGTTGGTTTGAAGTTGTTTGGGCTTTTTTGTAGGAATTTTTTGGGAAGGTGGAATAACGCAAAAACAAATGTAATGTTGGAGGCGATTGTTGATGCTATTTTTGCAGGACTTGGCTAAGTTTTTATTGAAAAATAACATTTTTTGTATATTTATTTTATAATTCTTTTGTGTATATTTTATTCAGGAGTAAAAAGTGAATTAATCAAACTAATTAAATAAAAGAATAAATTTTAGTATAGATAAAAGAAAAAATTAAAGGTATTCCTCAATTATGAAATAAAAAGAGAAACTGTTTTTTTTATTTTTTTTTGTTTTTTTTATTTTTAATTTTTTTTTTTACTTTTTTCTTTTTTGTAAAATTGTGATTTCTGTATTTTATCTAAAACACGTGAATTTTAAAAGTAATTATAAAATGACAAACAAATTGCGTTGACAAAACGGTATTTGCATTTTACACATCAAATGTTATTCAAATAACAATAAACCTGCAGACTAGTGAATAACAGCGAACAAAAAACATGTTTTTACTTTATTTCTACTTTAACGTTAAAGAAACGTTTAACTGAAACCGAAAAAGTTTCTAGATCTCGCATCAACCCAGTTTTCGGCTTTATTTTTTGACTGCACCAGAATCATCTCAAATTAGATCCAGCAAAGTTCTAATTCGAAAAGCTTTACGTGCTCACAAAGCCAGAACTTTGCACGGAAACAGTCCGCACATACGAAGCCGAGCCACCCAGGGAGCTTAAAACTACGACGCCTACATGCTTCATGCACTCGTATCGAGCCATCAGGGAGATGAAAAACTTTAACGTATTTCTGATAGTTTGGCGCATCTCTCAATAACGTCACGTGCTCGTCTAACTTTCTTCGTCTACACTTCTTCCTTCCTCAATCTATATTTCTTTGAGGAAAAAAATATCAAGTGCGTCTTTTAATGTTTGCAATCTGGAAATGCGAGGAACATTGACTTATTTGTCGGAACTTTAACTGAAAGGGAAACGATTCCAGCGACTTAAAAAAACTGGGAAAATAAGAGGAACAATTATATTTACGATCAATTCAAATGTGAGATAAAAGAAAGATCGTGTTATTTAAATCAAATTGGAAGGATTCCGTTAGTGGGACGAATTAGCGACCGAGAATTCGACCCTCAAAATGAATAACGCAGATAGATCAAATGAGCCAAAGAAGTAATAGCAGGTATCCTATACAAAGGTGCTCGTTTATGAAATGAGATCCCGTTGGGTCAATTATTTCTCAGTTTCTTTCTCCCCTCTTTGTGATAGTCAAGGTCAGAAAGTTTAATAATCAAGTGTAGTTATGCAGGTATAGGTATGAGATTGTAAGCAGAGCGTACGGATGGATTTACGATATCCCTAATAAATTCTATTTTATTTCAGACTTTATAAAAAGAAATTTATGTCGGTATGAAGTATTGGAAATTTGAGAAAGGCAGATTGATATTCTTGATTTCAAAGGATATAATATCTCTCTAGAGTTTTCTTTTTTCTTAAACGAGCAAATTGAAAAAGGTTTAACAAATAAAAAATACTTAAAATATTATTATTTTTATTATAATTATTATTAGTTTCAACAATAAAAATAAAATCTTGAAGATTTGAATCTATAATGTCAGTGGATCAACCGACGCGGATTACTTTACAATAAAATAAAAACGATACAAATAATCTCCTTTTTTTCGTATTTATTTAAAATATAGACTTAACTGCTGAATACACAAAGTGATATGAATAATAGAATAAATATTAAAAACCAACATGACCTAGAGCGTATTAATACTTTCTCACATTCTACTATTCAAATAGTTTCTTATCTTACCAATATTCGAGATACAAAATTCAATAACCCGAAGTCTATTTTTATACCTCAAGTGGTCAAAACTTTACTGCCATTCATTTTAAGACTTGTAATATAAAATTACAAAACGACTAACCTGAAATTACACATACATCACCTAAATCCATTAACTTTCCAGAACCACGAACTCTTCATCCCTACCCAAGCTCCACATCAAAAATATCTTCCTTTTTCTCGCTCCTCCGTCTCTTTCATCCTCCTCCCTCCTTGTTATCGCAATCACGCTGACTCAATGGGACGTCGAGCTGTTCTTCGATGCTTCTGCTCGCGATGGCTGCACAATAAAGGAAGCGTTAGGCGCGACGGCAATTACATTGAGATGTATAAGCACGCCAGACGCGGAAACGTGGATATAAAGACGCGAACGCTTTCGAGATGGGAAAAGAGGAGATGCGAAATTGTGGCGCTATTGATATGACGGAAAAAGTGACGGGTCATTTATGCTGAATAAGTGATAAGTACGAAGGAAGTGGGGAGTAAAGTGTATAATTGCGATGGGTGGAGGAGAGGTTTCTATTGAATTGTAATGAGTGATTTTATCGTATTCTGGTTTTCAGGACATTGATAATATTATTATAAAAATAAAATACTTTTGTATAATAAAGATATACCCCGATATATTTTCTTTCCAAATAAAAATTATTGACATAAGCCCTAAATATTGCGGATTCATAAAATCCGTATTAGAGACACAATAATATTAACCTAGGACAGGAAAATAATGACTTGCCGATATCAAACCAGAATTATATCGACATTAGCTTACACACCACCGCCCGATACTTATATACCGCTAAAACAAAGCCATAACCATTACGTCCATCCAGCCATGTACAAGTGCAATAAATCCTCCGAGAAAGCGTTCCTGCACCATCGTTTTACGATTACTCTCCCACATTACTTTCATCTTCCACATTCCCGAACTTCTCGGATAAATTTCCGCGCGTGCCTCAGCCAACAGACTTCGACTCGTGTTTTCATCCGACAAACAAAAGCGTAAACGACTTCCATCGCGCGCGTCCACACGAATACGTTTCAATCAACTCCTACTCTCTCCCCGTCTATCCCAAAAGAACACATCGTCCTTGTTTATTCTCGATTAGCGTCACGCTCGGCTCCCCTCCGAAAACGCCAGTATCCTCAAGCACCATCGAATCAGCCGCCCCCGCCCATTAGCTAAAAACACGCGAGCTGATAAAGGAGGAGCAAAAAAAGCAGCGCCACGCGCGTCAAAGAAAACTCGAAGAAGTGCGAAAAGGAACCGTATATATATCCGTCCGTTACGCGTCTCAGCCTTTACTTCAACTCTATATACTCTCCGAAGGCCCTGGAAAATAATGGGAGTGTCGTTGTATATCCGCGCGCGGCTCCCCTTTTTCTGCTCTCCGCGCGTCAGGCGCGATAAGCCGCTTATACGCGCCGTAGTCTGAAAGGGATGAGGAGTCGCTGGCTCGAAGGGGGCAAGTCTTTCTTTTCCTTTTCTTCCTTAGGAAGGTGACTTACGTTCTGAGAGAGGCTGGATGGCTGGCCTGGATTCGCGGCTGCGTGGAACGAGTCTAGCTCTCTAAGCGCGGCTGTGTCCCTGTGTATATCCGTCATGGTTTTTCGCGATGCCGATGGGAGTCGGAGTGGAGAATTGAGACGTCGCCGAGAGAGAGAGAGAGAAGGATTTATGGCTGGGATTAGGCTGAGGGTGATGTTAAGAGAGCTGAGGAGGAATGGTAATGTTTGACGAATGGTGGAGGAGGTGAAGTATATGACGATTAATTTGGAGGGTTGGGGAGGGGGGATTGGGGATAGTTGTAATTTGAATTCATGGTTTTTGTTGGGGGTTTGGAGTTTGGTTTTGAGTTGGTTGGTGAGTGTGTTTTATGTGCACGGAGATATAGTCTGTTAAGTGTTAGTATAATGTTTTGTAAGAAGACAAATCGTGAAGTAGAAAAAAATTTTCAAGTTTATAGAAAAAGAATGACTTATGAACAGTGATACTAAGAAATGTTCTTTAAAACAAAGCAGGTATGTGCGGAAACTATTTACTTTACGCACTTTTTGTGTAACATACTACTGTTATTCACAAATTCAGACACTAAAAACTTTAAGGTGAATAATTTAAAAACAACAAAGAGATGTTGAACAGTTTTTGCATATCAATGTAATAAAACTATATAAACTACCGAAGAATTGCAAAACTTATTCAAATCATTTCGTTTAGCAAAAGTATTTTATAACACAGTCACTAATGTATTAGAAACTGCTTTTCTTAAAAATTCCATCCACTTAAATCCCATGTAACATTAAAAAAAAGCATAAATTTTGTAACTTCTTCCTTCTTCTTCTTCTTCTAACACACCCTTTAACTATAATGCGTGCATCGCGTGTTACTACTCGCAAAACTTTTAGCCTGAATGATCTCTGATTACAAGTCCAACTCGTGCTCCGCGCGTCAATATTAATAAGCGCGTGTAAAAATTGAGTAGGCGAAAGCACGAAAGCGACAGATGTTTTTTCTCCGTCTGGAATTGCGACTGGGGAGAGGATATTTTATATAAGGCGAGGGTAGCGAAAGTTATTTTTGACGCCGAAATTAATTGCGCATAAGACGTATAATCTAATTATCGAAATCAATAGTTAATATATTGTGGGCAGCTGCCTTTTATTGTTGCGATAAATCTATTTCCTCGTCGTTATTAGTTCATTATATACCTGCTGATTCATTTGCTCGGACTGTATTGAATTAGGTATAGTATTCCAAAAAGCGTGCTTGATTTCTGTGAATAATTTGATAGGTTGTATTTAATATTATATACATTCTTAAATAAAATTTTAATTGAATGAAAAACTCTGTACATTTATCATTAAAATATTTTTCAATAAAGCATTCTGTAAATGTTATAACAATTTCAATCGTAATTTATTTTAATTAAATATATATTTTTATTTATTCAATGAATTTATTCTAAGCGTTTATTAATTATAAAACATATTAAAAAGAATTTAATTGTTCAGTAAATCAGCGAAATATTAAATGAAAATAAAAAAAATATAAAGTACATTGTCGATAATAAAAAAGCTAACGAATTTTCAATTCCCAGCATTATTGATTACACCGTCTTATCAAGCTCTCTCCAGAACAATATAAATGATTCGTATTATTTATGAAGGTCCCGATTTCTGTAATTTCCTTTATAGAGAAAAAAATCGACTCTCCCAATTCCATAAATTACTCCCCAGCAATACCGCCCGTATCGAACCAGTACCTTTTTATCTCCCAAACAATCACCAATACCTTTTCCCCCCTTAAACACACATCAAAACAACTTTAATCTATTTACATCTAAACACTCTCCTATCCATCTCAACATCAACTTTCAATTCAAGCCCAACACAGAGCAACGCGCGTCAAGAACATTTTTCACTTCAAAGTCTTTCGTCAAAGGCCCGCCAGCGCGCGCACGGCCGAGCGATATAATTTTTTGGCACGCGCGCCCGCCTGCTGGCTTTAATATTCAAGCGGCTCGTCTGCGAAATCCAAGAGAACATAATGCATGCGGATTTATGCGGAGAGCGCGCGGCTACATGACTGGCGGATTTTCCTAGGGAGTCGCGAGAGGCAATTTTTTTCTTCTCCACGTGCGGCCCGCCGAGTATGTAGATTAAGCACGCGCATAACGTTCTTAAATTATGCCCGTCTTTGTGAGACGTTTTTCTTTTGGCGAAGGAAAATATATACTCGGGCTCTTCCCCATTAAATTTTGATATCTTTGCGAGCGTGTATGCAGACGGGAGGACAGTTTTGAGAGAGAAAGAGAGCTTGGGAGAAAAAAATGTTCGGTCTCCGTGGAGCTGGAATTAATTGGAGACTTTGACGCGAGATGGGAATTTCGGAGGGCTCTCTTTGGTTTTGCTAATGACGTAGCGTGGAGTTTTCTCTTGAGCGAGTTTTTCCGAGCCGGAAGTTTGTTTCGTCAGGTTTTCCGGGGAATTTTTTTTCGCTCGAACTGCACGGAAAGTTTTTGAATATATTATGCAAAAACTGCTAATTGTCGAAGAAAAGAGAAACCATTTTTTTTTTTAACGTTTTAATCATCCGCGGGTAACGATGAAGTTTTCGCAATAAATTCACGGCTGCTGTATTTCACGGTGGGAGAGATTTAAAGTTTCAGGTTCGTAAATTGTTACATGATCGTAAATCAAGTTTTTATAAAAACAATTACTGACTATAAATAATGTGAAAAAGTGAGTCATATTTATAATTTTTATAGAATCTAGAATGCTAGATAATATTAATAAAAATTATAAAAAATTAAGGTTAGAATATTATAAAATTTTAAAATATAAATAATATTTATTTATTTGTTCCCTTGTAGAAAATTGAGCATTCAATTACCAAAATATAGTAAATTTTTTTTTATTGGCCAGATTTTCTAATATATTCTGTTAAAAAATCTCTCTTACTTACGACAGTTTATGGCCAAAATATATAAAGGATTCTGGTCACTGTTTTTTGATAGAAAATATCCTAAACTTTTTGTTTAGTCATATTATAACGAAAAAAGAATAATCGAAATTTGATTCATCTCTAACTAACTGAATGCACACTCTGTATTATATTTTTGTAATGTAGTCTATACTAATAACGTTATGACTCAACTGATGATGTTGACTAAACATATTATAGTGAATTTAAGCGTATTCTGATAAAAATCTGGACAAATTATGCTAAAATATCTATACACTGCTTAGTAAACTGAATAGAAATTACGGTCAATTTTTCATTGGGATTAAGCTTGTATTTTAATATTTGAAAAATTATAAAATTTACTCGAAACTAGAGATTTATTTCTATTTACTTCCCTATTAAAATATCGCTGCAAAAACACCTGACGCATTAGCACCATTAATAAAACCAAAAATCCAAATAACTCAGGCAAAAATTGATGTAGTTCCATTTACATATTTATCAATTTATATCCATCCTTCCACCATCCCAAGAATTCCTTCAAAACACTTTCCCGGCACTCGAGCCACTAATACCTCCAACCCCGCATATCCAGCCTTGCATAACAAATTAGTCTCGCTCTGCCGACCTCACCCCACGATATTTTTCCCGCCGCTTCTCGCGCAAATACGTACAAATAACTCGGGCTGCAAGTCAGCTTGATCCCGCTTACAAATCGCTCTTTATCTCTCTCTCTCTCTCTCCTTCTCTCTAGTGCGCGGCTCGCTCTCGTGTTTAAGCACGCATAGCTAAACGCCCCGATGTTTTTCTGCCGAGCCGAGGCAAAAACGAGCTTTTCCCGACGCTCGCTGATCCACTGCGCGGAAATTCCAGGCGCCTCGGGGAGAACTTCGATGGAACTTGACGCAGGTGTGTGTGTGAGTGTATTATGCAGGCAAAGGTATATAATCCGGGTGTCGAGCCTGCGGGGGCCCGGCGCCTGGATTAATGGCCGTTATGGCTTTATAATTTGCGCGAACGGAAGTAGGACGCAGGTAAAAAGTTGGCGTACTTGGGAATTTAATGATGCTTTTTTGCATTGGAAAATGGCGAGTTAGCTTTTGTGCGCGCCGTAATGAAAGTGTAAAAGTAGTGCGTGACCGTAAAAACCGAAGATTGTAAAAGCAAGCAATAAGCATAGAGTATAAGATATATTCAAAATTAAATTAAAAAAATAAATGATTTTATACCATCAACAATATTTTGCATCGTTACGTTGCACCTTTAATACCTTACCGTACACTTCAAGAAAATTTATTCCGAGCACGCGCATTTTAATAATAATTTTCGAAAAAGCCCCCGCGCATTTCAGCGGGCTCGCTTAAATCACGGGCAATATTAAAGTTTCCTTGAAATTTTCCGCGCAATCTCGGCGGGAAAACCGCGTCTCGCGCGGCCTGCATCGCTTCGAAATTTGAAAAGCCGTTTAAGCGAGCAGCGCGAGGAATTAAAGCTAAGGCGCGCCTGTGTCCTTGCGCTTTAAAAGTGCTAACGAGCTGGTTCTCACGTATTAACGGCGTTGCTCCCAATTCGAGTGGCGAACTTAATGTCACTTGCGCTTTTTGGAGGTCCTTGGATGTTTATTAAGGTGGTATACTTGAATGCGATGGGATTGTCCGCTTTTTTGGAGGAGATGAATGTTAAGACATTTGATTTTTATTTTGATGTAGTTTATGTGTTTGGAAAGTGTAGATACGAGGATTGTAAATAGTTTTTTTTTAAATTGAAATTGATGACTTGGCTACGGAGACGATTAAATACATTTTTTATTTCCGGCTGGTATATTATATTTTTTACGTCGTATAAATACGAGTTGTAACAAATGATGTGTTGCAAAGCCACGTAAAGGTATATAGATTGATAGTTGAATGCTTTATGCGATTAGTTCCTAACAGTGTTCACACCCTTTAAAAATAATAAACCATTTGTAGTCTGTCAAGGTAAAGTTTATATACTAGCTGCGCAGCTAACTGTATTTAGGATACAACTACAGGGCAGACGTTCAGAATTTGAAGCACATTAATAACGATTTGTAGCTAACGGCGTAGAAAAATATCAATTCTAGATGCTTAGGCATGAAATATGAGAGAAAAGTTTGAGTTAATATTCTTGCATGTCAGAAACACGAACTGCGTAGTTAAAGTCTTTACTACTAAAACCCGTAAAAAAAATATTGAGAAATGTATATATTCTATCCGTTAAGAACAGAAAAGAAATGTTAATTTTAATGTTAAAATAAAAATGAGAAATTATGTCATCAGACTTTGATTGAGTTCAGTGACGATGTTTTTACAAGAATCCACTGAATGTAGGAATTTCGAAACACAAACTTCCGCTATTTTTGCGTTTGCAATGTTAAAAACCGATGACAATACTTAATTAACTAAAATTTACAAATATCCATTTTATTTGTTCTTTTTTGTACAAAGAACATAAAATACCAGATCTGAGAAATCTGACAGCCTTGAAATTCATAATTACCTTAATCAAAGATTGGTTCATAGAGAAATAAAAAAATTTTTAAGTAGCAAAACTCATCATAACTTCCAACTTTTAAAAGCAATTTCGAAGTAGAAGGAGATTTACAAATCGATTAGAGCTTTTTTATTATTTACATTTTTCTGATAGAAATCGATCCATTTAAAATAGTTAGAGGCTAATACAATTATAATAAAATATTTAAAATTATAATAAATTATTTGAAATCTTCAAATTTTCAAAGCTTTACATTCAAGTCGCCCAGCTAATCCACTTTCATTAAACCCGCAAATTCGCCAAACAAAACAATACCCACCCCATCCCCAACCAATTAAACCCATCTCATCCTTAAAAACCACATCCCACCATCCTCACCCACCCAAGATCAAAAAATCAAAAAACCCAAACTTCTTCCAAAAACCAAGAAAAAAATTAACCCTTCAACATCCAACCATACACACACACATCCCAACCTTTTCATTCAAGAACTTCAACGGCGGCTCTCGCCCAGATTAATCATCTCACCGGCCGACGGCGGCACGTGTGTGTGTGCCCTGAGTACCTCGGCCGTGGCCCAAACTCTGACGTATGGCCTTTCCACCCCCCGAGCTAACGAATCGAATTAATAGTCCGACGTACGACGAGCATAACGCACGAGCGCGCCGCGCGGCGTCCCCCCAATCAAACTTGCTCGCGTTCGAACAAGTTTAAAGCGTATAAGGTAATAAAGGGAACTCCGTGGCGCCCTCGCGAGACTTGATTTAGGAAGGCTTTTACGTGCGCCCCCGACGAATTTACTAGCTCGGTGTATTGGCCGAGTAAGCTAGTAAAAAGCGGAAGGGGACGAGGGAGATGAGAGGTGAGAGATAAGGAAGAGGAGTGTAAGGGATCGAAAAAGTTTGGGTTTCAGGATGAGTTTGGAGGGATGCTGCGATTATGAGGGGCTTATTTTGGTGTGGGAGAGAGTTTGAGTTTATTGTAAATGTAGGGGTATAGTGTTTTGATGGGTTGGATTGACGTAATGGAAGAAGCAGGAGTTTTTATAAAGAATAGTATGTTTGGAATAGCGATTGGTTTTTGATGATTTGGTGCGTTTAGTAGATAATTATATGAGGATGTACGACAATAGAAGTTGTGAGTGTTAAATAAGTAGAAAATACTATAGATTTTCCATGGTGAATTTCAAAATACTAAATTAAGTTTATTTATCGTTAGTTCGAATAGATAAGTATTTCCATGCTATCAGAAATTAATTAATTAAATTCCACTCATAGGTATACCTCTTTGTATTTATTTCATACAAAGGATTATCGATTATTTCAGAAACAAATACGTAGTATTAAACACAAAGTCTATATAAATCACGTGTATTAATGTACGCATCAGATAGTTTAACAAATAGCGTAATTATTTTTATTAAATAATTGAAATTCTGCGAATTAAATTTCTTTCACTAAGGAAAAAAGTAATTTAATTTTCATGTTTATTCACCGCCAAAAGAATGAATAATTAATAATTTTCTAAAAATACTTATTGCAGGGAGCGAAGCCCTTTCGTTCTTTTCTCCCTTTTTATTATCGATCCCTTTTAACACTTTTTTAAAAAATAGTCACTTCTTTCCCTTTTCAAGCTCCATTTACCTTTTTTTAATTAGCAAGGGAAAACATTATATTAAATTCTTATTTCCGCTTAAGGGAATGACTTCAATATTTGCGATAATAACTTTAATGCACAAGTCCCTACCTCTTTGTCTCTGATAACGGAAAAATTTTACACTTACTATACTTATAGAAAGAGTGCAATCCAAGAGGGCTCTTGCTAAATGTATTTCATTTTAAACACGAGTTTGTTTTAAATGTTTAAATTTTAAATTTATTTGTATTTAAAATCTAAGAATAATTGAATGTATTATATAATGTTAAATCAGGTTAGTGTCAGTTATGGAAATCTAGTTATTTACCGGTATCTTAGTTTTAATAATTTACTGTAACCTATCAAATTAATTTTTTCTGTAAACTAAAATATATTCAATAAGAAAACTGAATTCTTTTAATTATCAGTAATGATGGAAGTTTCACATTGTCTTAAACAAAATATCAATAATTTATTACAGAATTAAGAAGAAATTTTAAAATTCTTTTTTTTCATTAACAAATCTCTTTCTATTCTAAGTTGTTCTAGAGAAAGCTTTCGATATACTATTGCACATTATAAAATATTATCAATATTTATTATTTGTCCAAATTAATATTTTTCACAAAAGATCATATTCATAAACTCATTTACCATATTACCATATATATTAAATATTAAATTATGTTGCAGCTAAATATTTATGAACAAAATTTAAATAATTTTTTTAGACAATGACTCTTCATTTGCAGAAATGAAAATCCAATGCTTTGTTACCGCGCACAATCAGTCAATAAGGAAACATGAATATTGAAATTAGTATTTAAAAAAAAAAAAAACAAAAATAATAATAATAAATTGCTCCGCTTCGACAGGTACAAAAATCTCTGCATTACCGTTTTCTTAGTTTGATTTCCCAGCGGACAAGTGCACGACTGATCGATTTCGAATACGCGCAAATCCTCCCCGCTAAAAGGCGCTTCTGCCCTCTTGTGCTAGCCGACGAATTGGCGATGGAAAAATTCACAGACGATGCGGAGGCTCGCAGGATTAAATTAGTGTCGCGTCAACGCTCTTCTTTCAAGGAATATATCACCGCAAAGATGCTGACAGCGGTATTCTTCCTGACAGGTTATTGGATTTTTAGATTTGAAAGGTGAAAATTCGGTGAGAGTTAAATTTTCAATGCGACGGGACGAAAATTTATTGGAAACTGTACGTGATATTTTTGAAGCATGAAAATTATAAATGCAGATATTAACAAAAAAAGTAAAATTAAAATATAATGAGAATACACTGCGCATGAAATAATTATTATAAAATTTAAAAGTTTTGAATTACATTATTTTGAAATTACAATTTATATACAATTCTAAATAAGATGATGAAAGATATCTATGGTTTTATTTATAGGATATTCCATACAGATTTCAAAGATCAGAATTTAAAAATATAGAAACAATAGTACTTCAATGTAAAATTCAATTCTCAGAAGTTCAACTCTATTTACCTTATAAAATAAAAACAAAAAGCTTAATTTTGCTAAAACTCGATACAAATTCGTTTGTGAGAATATCCCAAACACAATAAAATAATTTTCTTTTTAACTTTTGGTGAATGTTTTTAAAACCTTACCTAACTTACAGGGAGTGATTTATTTTAAAAATGTCGGTGAAAACTTTGATGTATTTAGAGGAGGTTAAGCAAAAATTTGATATCATTCATCAAATTTTAATCAAAACCTGAACATATAGTCTTACATCGATAGCAAGCTTGTGTAAAACATGAAAATAGATATTAAAATACAATCTGATGTGAAGACAAGAAATGCTGTCTATACTATCGGAGCCACCCGAAAATCAACGGAAACGCCTGAACAGCAAGCTACACCGAAGCTTAGCCAAGTGGAACCAAGAGTATAAATACAGGAGCACGTAGTGGATTGAAAAAGATACTGTATAATTGTGGTTTTCAAGATAAAAAGCATATGTCATAAATTTTACATTTAAATTTATTTAATTTTTTATTTTTCTGTATAATTTTTTTATTTTAATCATCTGCATAGATAAGTAGCTCTATGAAAATACAAATAATAAAATTATCAATTACAAAAATAACAATCTTTTTCGAATTCGAAGCAATTGATCGTCAACGTGTGTTAAATCACAATATAAGTGGTCGATTTATGCTTTAGACTGTGGTTTATTAAAACTAATTATTTTATCAATCTTCACGTAAAGCAAAGTATAGATTATGTATAAAAAATTTTTATTTATATTTATCCAATTTATATATAAATTTATTTCTACGTTTTAGGTTTACATATGGGATCAAGTGGTACATTAGATTGTGGTTTATTAAAACTAATGATTTTATTAATCAATTTCCATCCTGGATAATCCATCATTATTACTCCCGTCCGTGATTGACCATAGAAATCACATGTTAAATACGTCCATACCCTATGATTTAGATCGTGAGCAATAGATGATGGACCATTCTGATTTATTCCAGGTATTCCACCAAAATATGTAGCAGCATTAAGAAAATTGATCATCAGATATTTACGGTTCGCTGGATTTTTAGTAGCTTCAAAATGTTCGGCCACGTAAGCAAATTTCTGATTTGACGCATCAGAGCCAGAAAATGCATACTGATCCTGAATCTTCATTAAACTTTTCTTAATACCATGCGCACCATAATTTCCACCTTGTGCTCCGTTAAGCACCATGAAGACGATTTTTCCACGGACTTTCGCCAGTTTTGGTATGTTAATCTGTCCCTGTGCTTTCACTGACGGAGAGTAAAATATTTTTCCATAAGGTACATGGTCTCGATATTTATGAAAGATATATGGAAAATTATTTCTTTCCCATTCAGTACCATCTTCTAACTTAAGCCGCATGAGAATGGTTTCACGGGGATATCTAAGCAAAAAGTTATACGCCACCTTAAGAACATCAAGAAAATTCGAATGCTGATATATGGCGCCATGATGAACTACCAATTGTGGCTTTGGGATTGGATCTTTTTCATCATCTGAATAAGTATATTTCACTCGAATATCAATAGCTCTAATTCCCGCTTCGAATTGTTTTTGTAAAGATTCGCGTGGATTCTCATTGAAAAATTGCTGCATCTTTGTAATATCCCAAGTATTTCCGTCAGGTGTTCCAGGCTGACCACCTATGTTTCCATAAAATGCCATAGTTTCATGTGTCCCAGGTATAGACATGTCACTCAAAAGCATATTATCTGGCAGTTCGCTCATCCAATTCGGATTATAAGCTTTTTCAATTGTAGCATAATAGTCGTTCGGTAAATAATCAGTCTCATAAGTATCTGCATTATCTGCATTAGATAGAGAAATACCAAAACATAGAATTGAAAACAGAGTGACTGTGACTGCTATAGATACTTTATCAAGATACATTTTTATAGCTTTTATATATTTTTGATTGCCTTTTTTAAAATAAAGTTGCAATGTTCTTAAAATAACTTATATAAGAATCGATATGTATTTTACAACATTTGCATATAGTCCTTTCAATTTTGGTATTATTGATGAGTTAAGGATGACTCATATTAGATGTAATACTTTTATATAAATTCTCGTCAATTCCTAGCCCCATTAATAATGTAACTGCATCTACATAAAAAATATGATTTAATTTAATAATAAAATCAATAAACAATTGTCACAAATCAAATTTCAAAAATATCTGACAGGAGATACTCACTCTAATTTATCTCGTACAATTGTAATGTGCACACCTATATCACTGATACAACAAAATATTCGAGCTTTATTTCTAAGCACATATATAATAAAAATTGAGTTATTGTTACTAATAAATTTTTATTGTCTTTTTTTTTATTTTAATTTTAATTTTCTAACAGTATCACGAATTTTAGACACGAACAGAATAAAATATTTTGTTCTAGAATATTCTTGCAGAAATATTAAAATATATTTATCCTAAATTATCGGGAACGATTATAATTTACGTTTTAATATCGCGATACACTTATTATCGACAAAAGTAGTAAATACCGTAGTTAGCTGTCGTTAGCTTATAAAGCTTTTCTGAGTTTTTCTGCACCCGCATGTTAATTTTAATTTTTATTTGTTACTGATATCAAGTGTTAAAAGTAAAGCTAATTCTTTATTTGTTCTATATTCTGATATGCGTAATTTGATGTGGAAATCGAAACAAAAAAAATTAAAATCAACTTTATTTAATCAACTATTTAATCAATGAAATGTATTCGCTTCTGTCAATGTTGTTGAATTTAAATTTCAAATTGATAATATACAAACCAAAGTTAGATCAGGCATATTTTATTATAAAAGTAACTTACGTTTGCAGTTGCCACATGTTTTTCAGTGAAATAAGTACCTTATTATTATATTGTACGAGCGAGAATTTATTTAAGTCACATACAGGAAATTCATAACTATTCATTCTATTTAATACTAACACTGGAAATAACGCTTTGTAAATCTAACAAAGTAGCACTTGGTTAAAATATAATTTGTTGCTCCTACGAAGTTTTTTGTTATATCTACAAGGATAGTGTTTTATTGAAAACTATTCGGACTTTGTAAACTTTTTTTAATAAAAAAAAGTACTTATAACAAAAAAAATTGTAACAAATTGTAACAATTGCAAAGTACTTTGTAATTACTTAACTTAACTTGGTTTTAAACACAAAAATTTTTAAACAAAATACACTTTGTAACCTTTACCAATTAATACGTTAGGTCCTGGATGCCAAAGTCAATTGGTAAATATAACAGATTAGTATGTTGTACTTCCCAAGTATTTTTTTCCGTGAAGGAAAAAAAAGGAAAATAATGTGAAACTTTCACAAATTTGCAATAAGTAATAAAAAAAAGTTAAAAAATTATATAATAAAACTTCTGAACCTTAGATTAGTTTGTAAATACATTGATGCGGGTCATGGATTTTCCTGAAACTTTTTCAGACCTTTTTTGGCCGAAAAGAAGATCCGGTATTCAAGGTTTCGTTAAATATTAATTATAAATCAAACAATATCTCTGATCCTACAATAAAAATTTAAAAATGAGCAATTACAATGAAATCTTGCAATTGTTTCACTTGGACTAAAACTTTTCGCTGGAATTAACTCAAAAAATCTAAATTTCAAGTACGACCGATTTTAAATTTCGAAAATTTATTTAATAATCAAGTCACATTCATACTTCTCCATTTTTTACCCGTGCAAGAGACACATGAAAACACACTAAAAAATAAATATGTTGTAAAATTTTTTATTTTTGTCGAATACCTATTTAAGTTATACATAAAAGTAAGTTTTGCATAAACTCAGTATAAGTTTTCTATATGAATCGCTGAACGTTTGATAGGCTGTGGAATAGTAGTGGGGACTACGCTCTCTAACCTTTTCTTTTATGCACAGGTTCGTTATTGTTAAGAGATTAATTCACATTTCTGATCCTGTATGTAGTAGTATTGCTTGCGATTGATAATGCAGATAAAAATGCACGTAAGGTGCGAATTATTGAAATAGGAGGCAATAGTTTTCAGCGAAAAATAGCTCTCTTATCACAATCCCGCAACAAGTCAAACGCAAGAATCCACGTAAAAATATTGCAAAGAAAATTTCTATCACTCCAAATTAAAAAGAATAAGATAAATAATGAATAATAAAATAGAGTAAATAACTAATGAAAATAAGGGTTGCTTCAAGAAAACTGCTTCTACAGTCAAGTAGTTATCGTATGATTTACGGAGATCTTTAAAACAACAATTTTCATATTCTTTGAAATAAAAAGCAAATCTTTATCTGCTAGTTATAGAAGAGATAATATTTACATTATCCTGTAAATTTGAACATAATTTATAAATGAGGCTTTTGTTGTAAAATCGATCACTCCCCCCCCCCTCCCCCCTAAATGATGAAACGTAGGGACTGCTGTAAGGAATTATTTTAAAGCTTTACTCTTGTAGTTTTTTCTGGATAGTACATTTTTCAATAAAGTTTAACGTAGTTCGATCTTCTTTTATAGATTATTCAGATTAAACAGATTTTTGACTATAAAAAAAATATATATTGCGATATAAAGAAAACCAAGATGTATAGTTGACCTCCGTAATTTTTTAAATACTAACCATTAGAAAACTTTTAGCTTGATAAGTCAATTAAAGAAAATTTTAATAAAACTTTATTCTCAAATCTTCAAAACATTGATTTAAAATTTTGCAGAGACATACAATGTTTTAAATACTAATGTTTTAAATACTTTTTAATTTCCTTTATATCGCAACATATATGTATGTATATTTGAATAATCAAAAAACTGTTTAAATATCGCAAAAATTAAAAATTTTCAATTTATTTTAATTTCAAATCAAATAAATAAATAAAATAAAAAAATAAAGCTTTGCCAAATTTTACTCAAACAACAACAGTTCACGAGTGTCTTCTCAAATCCACTTTAAGTGAATTCTCGTCAAGCTCAAGCTTCAAAACATAAACCAAAGCCACTCTTTCCCGGGAATCGCTGCACAACTAACCATACAACGAAGCGCAACGCAGCGAGAAAGCTCAGTAGCGCGTCTAAGCGAATAATCCGACGCGTCGCTCTCCAAGCCGATAAATCTCTGAAAATTATTTTCCCCGAGCGCAAGTCTTCCTTTTATCTCTGTACATACACTCACTCCCATCCAGCAAGTGCATTTTCATTCATCGAGCAGCTCGACGCGTCGATCGCCTCGCGTCGATAAATCGCCGCTGGCGACGAGGAGAAATCCATATCGCCGGCTAACAAGTATTCGAGAAACGCCGTACTGTACATAAGGCGCGAGGATCATGAGCGGTTGTTTTTTTTTTCCTCACGAGCCGAGCACGTCTGTCTGCAGGGATCTTTTTTTTTTGCGCTGATAGTTAAGGGTCGAGGGAGGAGTTTTTTCAGGTTGTTGTGAGAGGGTATTGCGAGGAAATAATGATAGATTGTGTGTGGTTGATAATTTTGTGTTTGATGAAAATTTTATTTATGAAAAGATATGATTTGTGTTTAATTTTTTATAAAATTTGATACGTGTGTATGAATGAAGGAAATTGAGTGAAGGAAATAGTGTATCATATAGAATATGTGCAGCTTATTATTACTTAATCATATACAAGCACTCCATGTGTATTTGATTTGGAATGGAATTTTAATCACATGCGTCAATTAGATAATTATTCAAAGTGGAATTGAGTAATTTTAATAAATTTGTTGATTCTAAGTCCAATGTTAATGAATTCAATGAAAGTTTGAATACTTGTTTTGAAACTTAACAAGGTTGTCTACAAGTTAATATTTAATCTAAGCTTAACCCTTATAAAATGAAATATACTTTTTATAAATAGGCATTTTGAGAGGAAAAAACAAGCATTAAAAGTTAGTAAACATTATATAACAGACAGCGATTCGTCATATTAAAATTTTTAAATAAGCTTTTACTAAACTTTTAGAGTGTTAAACTAAGAGGTAAGAGGTTTATCTTTCTCATACGTAAGTTAATTTTCGAGTAACAAAATTACTGGTGTAATGATAACTAATTCTATTTATTCTAACATAATTTTGCTAGCTTAATATACTTATTTTAACATAGTTTTCTAGGAAGCGTAAGTTTCCAATTAAAGTGAAAATACTATTTTTTAATCTAATAAATATACTGGCATGCAAATGCTTCATTTTCCACCCAACTTACTTAAAACAAAAAACCAATTTCTCCAAAATTAAAAACCCCTTAAAAATCTCATGCAAAAACCTCCACCATACTATTACATTATTCAACCCTCCACCCCAAATAGTGTCTTCCTCTCCATACAAAAATTCCAAGCCTCCATCCTTCCTTCCACCGATAACCAAAATTTCGCAAGAAATCGTTTTTGCATATACACGCGCGCAGCCTCATAAATACAAAGGCTCCCGGCTCGTCTTTGCATAACCCAGATATATGCACTCGCGGAGGACGGAGCAGCGCGCGTCTGGAAAATATAACGAAATTCCTTTGTATACATGAGATATACGCGCAGGAGCACGTCAACTCGTCGATACAATACGCCTGGCTATACAGGCGCGCATATATATTTCGGCAGCTGCGCTGACGGAAAAGACTCTTTGGAATTCGCATGGGATTCGCGTCGCGCGTGGGCTATTAAATATTCCAGTGGAGAAGCGAGACGAGCGCCTGACAAATGGATATTCAGTACTTCTGATTTCGTGACTCTTCGCTCGCTACGTTATTGATGAATTTTCGATGGAGTTTCTGGATGGTTCGTCTTTTTCATGAGTATATTTGTTAAGTGATGCATGTCATAGGTATAAATTAGAGTAAGAAATTTTGTTTACTATTACGAAATAAAATTAGGAATAAATTCACATGAACCTTATAAATGCACGAATATGCAAATATAATCAAAAATGTTCAATAATTAAAAAAAAAAAACATAATAGAAACTGCCGGAATTCAGATTTAATAAATTTAGACTCAACAAAGAAACGCGTCAAATTCACGCAAAATTCGCTACAACGCAGGCACGACGAAAGCGTCCCTAAATAAACACGAAAGTAATCGTTGACCTCCAACCCTAGCTTTCAAAGAAAGAGCGCTCCTCGGTTACCTCGGCCGTTCATTAAAATTCCGAGTCTGCCGGTTAAGCCGGGCAGTCGGCCGCGCGTTTACCAAGTAATTAGCGAGAGCGTGTGTTCTCGTCGCGCATTTGTCATGCGTGCGGAGAGCTGTGCAAAAGTTGTTGGCTGGAGGCGGAGGAATACGGCTGTATATGCGTCGAGGCGCGCTTTACATTTGTCGTTTGAATTTATATTTTGTTTGAGGGAATGCACGAGGAGACGAGAGATGCTTTTGGTTAATTGCAGGTTCTTTGTGCGGTTGAAAAATGCGGAGAATGTAACGAATGTCGTGTAGGTGGTTTATCGTTGGATGGAGGAGTACTTTTTTTTTAGCGGGAATAATAAAAATAATTTGTTATGGAAATGATAATTTTTAAAGATGATATTATTTCCGTTGGACTTGTGGTATTTTATTTAAAAAATCTCGTTTATACAATCTATATCATATGTAGAATTATGAACTTAGGGAAAAAAAGAAAAGAATGTCTCAAATCGTATGCAAATTGTCAATCTATCCGAAAATGAGTGAGGTGTTTTTCACTTTACTCGAAAGAAGGGGAGAACGGAAGTAGTTGATGCGTGGAGTTCGAAATTCAATGATACGTAATAAACCATTTAATAATAATATTAGTTAATGTTTGATACTCTGTAGATAAGAGGTAGGGGTAGAGTAGGTTAATATTTATAATGTTTATCAGTTATAACTTTAATTTTCTGAGACAGATATAAATAAAATAAAAATACTAATTGTATATGAAATAGTCCCACTCTTCCCTCCGTTGTCTCTCTCATCCTTATTCCCAGTTAAAAAACATAAGAATGATATTTTCTACCCGGATAAAATGGAAAGTAGCATACACACCATGCAATGGACTCACCAATTCTTTACATCTATTGATATGTTGTTCTCACAACAAACACTAGTTTTTGCTAGCGATAGCATAATTTACAGTT
>UELX01001186.1:0-49144 GCA_900480035.1 Eupelmus urozonus
TGGGCAATATATTGGCAATGTATTGCTTTTGACAAGCAATAATTATTTTCATCAACATGGGCAATATATTGGAGATATATTGGATCATGTTTTGCAACTATATCGCTAATATATTGGATACTTGTCGATCCAATGTATCGCCAATATATTGCTAATATAAAAATCCAATATATCAGCAATATATTGCCCATGTTTTCGATTTTTACGCGAGCGCACTCACCGAAAATCACAAAGCTGCGCGCCTCGCGAACCTAACCCTCCACAAAAACCAACCCGAACGAAAACACAGCGCTCGGCGAAGAAAAGAGCGCACAATAAAGAACGAGGTGGAATCAGGAGACGTAGAAATATATACACTCGCAGGAAAAAAGTAAGAAGGAAGCAAAGAGCCAGGGAGAAGGGAGGCGAGAAGAATCGAGACAGAGAAGCTCTCGCTCGCTCGCGCGCGCGCGCGCCCACTCTGGACCAACCGCCCACGCTCTCCTCTCGCATACCAAAGGCCTTTTAACCCCGCTTGCGCGCGCGCGCGCTCTCACGATTCGGGCGCGCGCGCCAGCCGTGTACATACGTGCGCGCGCGCGTGTGCACCAGCGCTAACACCTTCATTGGAATCGAAGAAGGCGCCGCTCGAGCGTATATATATGGATGTATGTGTGCCGGGCGAGATACCACCCAGGATCTCCGATGGGAATGATAAAGAAATCTCCGTCTCTCTTGCGCGCTCCATGAGAAAGCGCGCGCCTACGCGGGAGAGTCTGTCTCGCTGCTGCTGCTGCTGCTTGAGTGCCTGTATTTTGATTTTTCGGTCTGCTGTGTTATTGCCCGGCTGTGTACGACCGGTAGTGAGTTCTACGGTATTGTGGTATTGGGCGGTTTAATGGCTGGCGTTTGGATGGGAATTTTATGCTTGTGGATGTATGTGTGAGAGATTTGAAATGAAAATTTACTGAAAAGAATGAATTTTTGTTTTTATTTTTTTTTATTTAATAAATGTTTATTTCATTAAAATTCAGATAGGTAAACTGCCTGAAATGTTTTTTACTCTTTTTTTATAAAGTTAATAAATATTATTTGAATTAAATAAATATTTACTATCCAATATAGTACAAGCTGAATAAAAATTTATTTGATTTCAGTAAATATTCTTTTATATAGTAAATTTATTTTTCATTCACTTCTGCTAATCGAACGTTATCCACTTTACGTACTTAATTATTTATTTCCCGTCAAAATATACTTTTCCGCGATTTTATTTTCCGACCACTCCGCAACATTAATATTTAATCACCATAAAAAATCAGCGATAATTTTGTTTTAACGACGAACAAACTCAGCTAATAAAACATCAATCGAATTTTAAAACCAGTAAGTAAATACGAATCAATTCGATTCCCCGTCGTGCTGCCTGCTCCCGGCAGCGAAATTAGGCCAAACGTTACAAACGACCGCCGCGAATAAACAGGAATAAATCAGTGCCGTGCACGCGCCGGTCCTCCAATAGGTCCGTCCCCCCACGTGCTGTCGAAAACGAGAGACGAGAGAGGAAAAAAAAAGCTCAGAACTGCGAGGATGCGCGTAGCTGAAAAATCGAGTGCGCGCGTCCGACGTTGGCCAGGGGAGGCAGTAGACGTCTACCACTCTCGGAAAGTCGATTCCCGCGGCGATATCCAAGCTGCGCGCTTGTGGAAAAACGAGTGCAACTCTTCCTCTCTCTCTCTCTCTCTCTGCTGCAGGCCGTGTCCGTGACATTTCTATTACTTATCCGGCGACGAGCGAGCGAGGCGCTTTTGCATTCGGCTCGTTTAGCTCGTCTATCTGCAGGCCGGGAGGAAGAGACGCGTGGAATTGAACGCAGAGGAGGAAAAAACACGGGCCGGACGTTCGGAAAATTCACTTTATCGCTGTGCAGCGAAACGCATTTTTTTTGCTCTATAACAAGCGCTGGAAGAGAGCTCGCACCTAATGGCCGCGGATTGAACGTTGAAAACTAATCCAGTTTCGAGAGGGAGGAGGTGGGGTGGATTTTAAAAGGATGCGAGGATAAATAGTTTTCGAGCCGATTTTTCGAAAATTGGTTGTTCTATTGGAATGTGTGACTGGGAGTGAGCTGAATAGAGAGTTGGTTTTTTCGTGTCTGGCAATTTTTGTGAATCTATCAATCTGGAAGATTTTTTTTTATTAAAAGCATTGAAAACAATTTTGTTCGATTTAAAAAAATCACTTGAAATTTTGCAACAGATCAAGACGTATTTAATTAAACTGTTTGAAAATATTTTGATAATAACAATTATTTCAAAAGCAATCACTTAAAAAATTTCATCAATAAGAGATAAGATAATATAAAAACCAAAAATAAAAGTCCTTTAATTTAATTTGCTTGATCCCGTCCACGCATCACAAAGCTCTTTCCGATAACAGCCTACCCTATAATAATGTCAATTAGAAATCCCCCACACCAAAAGCAAATAAACCGCTCCGATCTTTCTTTCCTAAACTGCAACATTTGCATATATAGAAACGCATTCAAGACTCTCAGCCGAAAAAAAAACCACCAGTCGGCCGCCGTCGAAAATAAAAACTCCGAGAGCAAAAGGAGCTCTCGTTCAATGAATATGAATCAACGCGGCCGCGGCGCAAAATAAGAAGACCAAACGTGAGGCGCGCGATCGCGCCGTAAAAAGGCGCAACAAGTCAATTCGCCGGGCGCGCTGAGAAAAAGGAGCCGCGGAGACGACACACACTGACGCGCGGTTATAAATTCAGGCCCCGGGGCTACTTAAGGCGTTTATTTACCGCGAGTCCCGACTGTCTTTACGGCCCTGCCGCGCGCGGTGCGCATCGGCTCCGAGCCTTTTTTTCGGGATTCCGAGAGGAGCGCGCGAGGTAAAAGGGTGAGCGAGAAAGTCGCTTTATGGGTGGAGTGGACGAAATTGTGAAGGAACGAGCTTATGCGAAAAATGTTGGAGGAATGCGGAGGATGGACGGAAGGTGGAATGCTTTTTGATGGTAATGAAATTGAAGTGGATGCTTATGAAGTAATACTGATCGAAATTGGAATAACCTTATTTTACTGGACCGCTTTTAGATCTACTTGTTAAATATGATAAATAAATGGTGTCCATTAAGATGTCAATTATTATTTTACCTTAATAGAAGTTCATTGAAATGGGCAGTTGCATAAAGTTGCATATAAGATATTAACCTTGATATACGAATCAGTTTTCTCCATTAGAAACTTAAACTCAATTCATTTTGTCATACTACAAGTTTAATATTATACTCTCATTTGCAAATATTCCTCTTCTTCTTGAACAACAGGACGAAAAAATAAACTAGTTCCATAATAACATCAACCACCACACGAAACAATACCGAAATTGCTAACAAGTAATTCCGGCCAAAAAACAATCTCGTCGGAGACTGTCGAGCGAGACACACACTCGCAGCGTTAGCTACCTTTCGGTCCCTTGTGTTGCTCAAAACTTAATCATGTGCTGCTGTACAGGAGAAAACTCGGCGCCGGCGGGACGATCCATGCGCTCTCGCGCCCGGGTAATTCGGTCACTCGATGCAAATGAATCCCCAAATTAAATTCTTACCCCCGGGCGAGCGGCGGCGGCAGCACGGCGAAACCTCCAGAAGGCATTCGCGTACGGCTTGTGTACGTGTACTTTCGTGATACCTGCTAAATTGGGAATTTTGAGGAGGAAATCAGTTGGGCGCCAGGATTAATTTGACGGGGTTGTTACAGCTTGACCAGATAAAAAAAGGATTTTTTAAACAAAAGATTGCAAGTTTGTCGAAGGATTGAGAGATTGTCTATTTCTTCTGTGAAGAAGACCGTTAAATAAGCGGTTGTCGAAGTGTCATAAAACATTCAAGTAAATCCGTTTCCGTATAAACAAAAAATATTTGCATTATCAAAAGATGTCACGAGTAATGCTTTCAATTCGGTCACTGTCTAAATCAATGCTAATTATCTCTTTTTCGGCTTTTAATGTAAAGTGAACTAGTGATACAATATTCGGGTCGCTCCACGAACTCGAAAATAATCATATAAAGGAAATGCATTCCAGTATCTATTATCGAACTATGTAATATATAATGTAGCTCTAGAGCTCTGATGAATGTATATTGTGAATATAATAGCACTGATAATGCAGGTGAACATAACTTTTATTATTAATAATTCAATATTATGCTTTTCACTAACTTTACCTAATTTAAAACAAAAAATACAATAATAATAATAATAAGCAGTTTGAATTACGTATTAGATAAATTAATAATCTAGCTATTACAATATTCCAGTTATTGATTTCGAAAATCCATCCTTGGAGTATTCATACAATTACAAACTACAATTGAAATTACTACAATCCAAATTACTACAATTCTAATTTTAACGATCATCTATAAAGTGGTAAAATATATCAGAGATGAATCTCTATCTGGGCTTAACTATCTAATTTTAATAGCATCTATTTTACGATGCAGATGATAACGACAAATCCAACTGTAATAGTTCACGTCATCTAGCTTGATCTAATTATTTTGAATTTTGATTTGCATTACAACTTGTGCTGTCTAAAAGCAAGAGATATTTTTAAAAAAATATCCGTTAAAATCTTCATTTGCATCCGCCGAACCACCAATCATTAGAGCATTAAATTTTCACTTTTAGTATAAAAGGTTGAGATAAAGATACAACAATCGTAGATTTTCCCTAGGGCTGGTAGAGGTTATAAAGAAGAAAAAGCTCAGAGCGATAGCTCTTATCTTTAGACTCGCGTCTTCGCGAATATAGAAAGCTCCATCAGCTGTATGAAGCGACAAAGAGAGAAAGATAAGAAGTCGGAAATTCGGAAGGAGATATTCAGAAAGAGGGTGAGCGCTAAGTGTTCAATTCCCATAGATTGCATAAGAGCGCGCCACCCCCGCGCACTTAACCGAACGGCCCGACTACTTGCAAGGCCGAACAGAGACTGTTCATTCTTTAAAAGGAGGAAATGAAAAAATTGCTAGTATTAGAGGACGCCTTTAGTGACTTCTAAAATACTGTAGCTGTGACTTTCTCCTAAAAAGGTGACAAAGTAGAAGAAATTTAAGATAGAATAATGTATGACATAAATAATAAATAACATTTAATTATTTTACTTTATTTTATATTATTATTAATGTCCGTAAATTTTAACTTGTATGGAAACTGTTACCAGTACTGAAAAATGTATCCTTCGTAATATATTTAAGATCTTTAAGTAATTTAAATAAATTCATATTAGGATAATTGGATCAATTCATTAATAGTTTTATTTCAAATTTTATAGAAACCTCATTCAAATTTTAATCAAATTTAATCATTTATTTACATATATAAAAAATTAAAAACTACTTCATATATCAATTTAAAAATAATTAAAGTATTGAACGACTAAATAAACGATGAAGCTTCGGAGAATGAGTATTTTTAATATTTTATTAGCATTTAACATTATTGGCAGTATAAACTAAAAAATTACAAGTTTTATAATATTTAAAAAAATATCGATGTTAAATGCTATGAATAAAATTGGTCTCAGCTTATATTATTAAAATGTATCCTTCAAACGTAAATTGTATTATGTCAACTTTTATTCAATTTATCTATACTTATTAAAATTTACCTCATAGCAATTTCAAAAATTTTAGAATTGAATGTTAAACTATTTATAAACTCCACTTGAAAAGAAAACTGGAATGATGTATATCAATGTAAATTGAAAAGGTTAACGAATCTTTAACATTGTAATTTAAGAAAGATAACGGATGATCCAGAATATAGACCTTCATGAAATAATAATCGTAGCATCAATAATATTACTTTTTGAACAGTTTATTTTCTTAACGATTACGCAATATGTATTATTTCCAATTTTAATACTAACATTTAATTAAAATATAAATATACATACCATAATTATGTATCTACTGTACAGAAAGGAAAGATCAACAACATATTGATCTGTACTTTATGACCTGGTTTAAATTTAGTTCGGGAAGTGTTTTTGAAAAGTACAAGCGGACTTATTGTAATTTATTTTTTACAAAGTTCTCCTGTATCATTAATACTTGCAATAATCTTAAAGCCATAAATAAATATTAATAATAAAGCACGCAAAAATACACTCGCAATACGATCTCATAAAAATGACGTGACATTTACAATAGCTTTTCAGCTTTAAATCAACAACGGTGAACTCCATTAAAGTCCTTCTATACGATCCTCTCTCTAAATTCTCTCGAAACATCTTTAAGACAGTGGCACACGATCTCGCTGCAAGAAGCGTGCCCCTTCTATCCCCGAAAAATAAGGTCGAAGGCATCGGAAGCTAGCTTCGGCCATCCAGTCGCGTCACTCGAACGGTATATAGCTACATCCGTGACTTTCCTCCCCACCCTTGCATTCCTGGCGCTCGCGAAATCCCCATGGCCGCGCTGTAATGGGAATAAATGTCGGACCGTGCGCTGTACTCTCCCCAGCAACTGGGAGTAAACTTTTTCACTTTGCGCGAGCAGTCAGCCCTGAAATAGCGCGAACCTGGAAAAGAGGAACGCGACTCCGGATTTTCCTCCCTCTCCCCTCTGGGGACTCCAGTATCTCTCTCTCTCTCTCTCTCTCTTTTTCTCTCTGCTGTATTGTAGAAGCAGCAAGTCCGATTCGTTCTCGCGTTCCACTCTATTCGGCGCCTCTCTCTCCGTATGACAATAGGAAAGAAGGAGCCGCGGAAGTAGCTGCCGCCGGGCCAAGATGGAAAAGCGCGAGCAAGCGTGTATAAAGTCGGAATGGACTGTCGGCCGGATGAGAGCTGGAGGTGTACACGCGAGAGCTCGAAGTGGATCCAATTTATTCGACCTATCGACGCTTTATTCCCGCGATAAAGCCCCGGAGTCTTACGCTTATATACGTGTGTTTCCTCGGATATATATCCGTGTCGCGCGCCGAGGAGAGCTCGTCCGTTTTCATCTCGCGGCGCGCAAGCTTTCTTCTTTCGCCGCTGGACAAAGTGTTTTTTTACGCTGCCCCGTTTCATGGCCTCCGCGTATTAGGAAATTGCGGGATGAAATTGAAGCCGAACGCGGACGCGCGCGTAGTTTAAACGTATAAGCTCGGACTTGGGCTTAAAGAAGTTTCAGGGGATTGAGTTGCGGGCCGCGCACATTTATTGCTTGACATAACACCCACGCGAGCTTCTTTTATACTAGCTGGATGCTGGAAATATTTCGAGGAGGAAAGTATTTCGATGAAAAAATTTGCCGTCAGTGCTCGGAGATGTTTTATGCTGTCAGGTGAAATTCGATTTTTTTTTTTTTTTCGTTTATTTTAGTTTGATAACTAAGTATAAGGAAAGGAAGCAATTTTCTTCTACATTATTCTGCCTATCTTGATTAATTTTTTGTATTTTTCGAAATAATTTTTTGTAGATCTGGGTTACATTTCAAATAAGTCAAACAAAAAAATCTTTAAATTACTCTTTCCATCTGAAAACATTTCGAAAGCATAATCCCAAAACTATAAAAAAAAAGGTATATCCCACGTTTCTCCAGCTCTAATCTCGCCGGCAAACAAGGAAAAAAATCTTCATTTCCGAAATTTCCAGCGTAACAATAACGATAACAATAAACAAGCCCATAATACCCATAATCTCAACCTTCATACCCTGCAGCCTCGACACCTCCACCTTCCTCTCTTTCCCTCTCCCTCTCTGACAACTCAATTTCTCGCGCGCAGCTCGATGATAAGCTGCCTCTCTCCGCGGACGCGCATAGCCGCGAGTGAGATAGCTAAGACAGCGCGTTACGCGCACTAATCGCCGACTACTCGCCTCCTCGATCCCCTCGGCCTTAAGTGACATTACGAGGCAGCTCTCTCTTACACACGCTCGCATTCTCACGCGCTGGACCACCAAAGTCTTATTACCGGCGCGGCGGGGAAAGGTATATAGAGAGAGGAGAGAAGAAGGAAAAAACGACGTGGCGTATATAAGCAGAGGCGTGTGCGGGGGGGATTGTGAAAGAGAAAAAGAGAGGTAGAGCCGGGGAGGGACCGCGTGGGCGTACGAAAGAGAGAGAAGGAGAGCCGAGAAGTCGGCCTGGCGCGCGGCAGGCGCGTGGCTCCCACGGGTCACTCGCACCGAGGCGCACGAACGCTCTTACGTGTATACGCTTCTTTAAGTGTGTGTGTGTGTAGGTGTGTGCGTGCATGTGTGCTGAGCGGCCGTGAGCTCACTCCTGGCCAGATGCGCCCCGCAATTCTCTTCTGTGAGGGATAAATAGTCGGTGTTTGTTGAACTTGAATCGGTCTATGACTCTATCGGTGGATCGGCGCGAAGGAGCTGGATTATTTGGGATTGCGGGATCTTGGTTGATTAGTACAGCTACAGTGTGGATCGTAAAGGTTTTTAGAATGTTTTTTGTCGATCAGCAAATATATATTGTTCTTTGTAGGTTTATCCCGAGTGTAAAAAGTTTGGTAAGCTGGATAAATGTCTTTTGTCAGATTTTTACAGATTTCGAGAAATGTATGAAAGATTTTAGGCTTTTAAATCTTGTTTTATTCCGATTTTTTAAATTTATTTCAGCGTGTACTTGGAAACAGTAATCCGATTGCTTTTGTCAAGCGCATCTTTCCTTCTAAAAGGATATTCAGGCTAAATCAGATTATTCAGTAACTTGGTTAATACAAATTTTACAATAAAAACTTAAAAATTTATTAGGTAAAAGGAAAATTATTATAATTCTTTATCTGGTGTTTTTACTGGATTATCCCATAATGTATTTTTAAGTCAACCTCGAAATATAACAAAGGAGTAATGTAGAAGTACAGGAATAAAATATTTTATTTAAATATTTATTTAAAAACAGCTTATTGTGTATATAATGATAAATTATTAACTTTCTTCATTCTCCAAAGCTTCTTTATCCTTATTTGATAATCAAACAATTTATAACGAAACCATGGCGGTAGTGTTTAAATATTGTTGCCAGAATAATTTAGCCTCTATAATTAGCTTTCAAAATTGAATTTTGTTGTTTAATGTTTGCCTCTAACATTTGTTTGTCATAATCCTAAAAATATGTTTAGGCACGTTGTAGTAAATGTAATGTGTTTGTTAAACAAATTTTATAATAAATATAGACATTTTCATAAAATTAATAATCTAAAAAAACCACCAATTAGTATGTCAAATTTAACCTATCCATAAATGGAAATAATCCAAAACTTTTCAATACAACTCCATTCAATGACAACATTAAGCGATTCTATTCACATTCAAACGTTATATTCATAATTACCTAAAACACTGTTTTCAAAAACACTAATTAAAATAAAACCTATTTAGTTCAACCCATCACGACTATCCTACCCAGCCAACAAATGTAAATGGAACGCAAAGCATCTCCTCAATATCCAATAAGCGCTTACATCCCAAATTGAATCAATTACAATTTTAATGAGCCGAGCTCCACTCCGAGCTAGTCTTAAATTTATAAAAAGGGGCGTAACCCGAAAAAAAGAAATTGCTCTCACCCCCTCCCGTTCGTTATTAAAAGACAGTTCCCATTTCGTTTATACATCCCAAGCTTGCGCGCGCGCGCATTCCCCTCTAAATTGAACAAGAAGGATGGTATTAGAGCGGCGCGCTAAAAAAAAAGAGGCATCTGCTCGCGCGCGCGCGAGTGCAGTTTCTCTCCTAAAAGATGCACGTAAACAAGCTCTACGCGCTTATACCTGGGCCGATGCGCGGAATTTAATCCGACTGATGGAGGAAAGAAAGGTTCGAGAGGTTAAGGAGCCGAGAGAAAGAGAGTGAGAGAGAAAATCGATGCGTGCCGGCCGCTACCTACACGGAGTAGGAGGAGGAGCACGTAACGAGTGTCGGGCCCGATCAATAGGCGGGCTGGGCGCGAGGCTAATTGCCAAATTAGGGTAGGAAGCGGCCGAAAGAAATCTGCCCCGACGAGCGGCCCCGAGGTCGAGGCTAATTACTTTATCCCAACGAGCCGAACGCCGAAAGGGAGAGGAGGTTAACGGCTCTGCCACCGAGCGCACCTCTCTACTCGTTGTTGGGAATGGAGCGGCTCTCTCGTTTTTAGCCTTTCGATTTTCTTCGGCCTCGCTCTTGATTATTAAACGGGCATTGATTTTTCTCGGCGAGCTGATTTAGTGCCGCCGCAGATGATTTTCTCGGACGGGCTCGTTTGGGAATCTTTAATTAGGCAGCCCCGAGGCGAGTGCTCGGCAGAGAAGGAGTTAACGAGTTTTGTATTCTGATGCGCGAGGGGAGAGCGAGCGAGACAATTGATTTGGGAGAAGGAAATTCTTCAAGTTTTCGCGAGTGGTAAGAAGGAGTGTACTGGAAAGAAGTTCCGGATTAATTATTAAACTTTTGCCGAGACTCGCTGCTTAGCCCTCTGTAAGCTACGTAACGAGCTGAGCTGATTTTAAGTCGGGGATAATAACAGTTGCGTTGAATTGTACGATGTTTGATTTCACTTTGCGAAAATGCAGGGCATGGAAGATGTTGCAAAAGTTTATTGTTTACGCCAATTTATAAGAGCTAAAAGAAATTTACTTAATAAGATTTGAAGAAAAGAGAATATTTATCAATTTTTTCTCACCTTTAGAAAATGACAAAGCAATAACACTTAGTAATATTTTGGATGTTTTTAGAATCCGGAACTAAAGTCCCTCTCAGCAATAACACGTGGATGAGACTCGGTTAGCCTATAGCGCAAAATTACACACATTCGGAGCCATTGTAAGTTATACCGTTCATAAGGCACGCCTTGTGTATTTTATCTAAGATAAAGTCAAGCCTTTTCATTCAGCCATTATATTTATGGCTTCGGTAACTTTTGTCCGAGTCCATTTGCTTTCCTCCACTTTTATTTGTCCCGGCTTTCACGATTTTCTTTTGTCTCGCAACTTTTATGTAATAATAAAGCGAGGCCCGTAACAGTTATAACACCGTCGCCCTGCAATAAATAAATTCACCTATTTATCCGTCTCCCAATAATTCGCAATAAGCTACTTACCTTATTTGTCAAACGAATAAATCAGATTCTCCGATACCAGCGCGAGCATCAAAACCCGGCATCTATCCTTTCATACCATTATCGAATTATTTCCTTTCCCCAACTATACGCGCAAACGTTTAATATCAAAAGATATTACCGAGCATCGCTCAAAGAGAAACGATCGGCTTTCGCAGAATGAAGCCTCGTCCGAACTCGCCCGGAAGCAAATACCGATGGAGCGCGCTCGGCAAAGAATTTAATTAAACACGCTTCCAGCGCGAATTTCATCAAACGCGCTCTCGCGAAATAAATAGCGAAAACTTTGCCCGATTCCCTCGAACAACTCGGGACTATCAAAGCCCCCGAAAACGGCGCTCTCGGCTTTAAATTGCCGGGCGAGCCCTAGGAGCCCGCGCCGCAAGACAAATAACAAAAAATGCATAATTGCGGCCGCGCGACTTAACGACCGCGCGCGCGGCCCGCCGCATCCCAAAGGACCAACCACCGCGAGGAGGTAAAAAAAAAAAAAGCCGCGCGCAACACGTGCCCAAGCGTGTACGTGCGTATGTATATGTATACACGAGCGCGCGCGCAGCGAGAAAGAGAGATTCGGCCGCAGTGCGCAATATTCAAATTTGGCGGCGCGTTGCCGCGGGCTGCAGCGGGCCTTATTAAGTCGTTCGGGCTGCTCCCTCTCTGCTTGTGTTGCGCGCGCGAGTCCGAATCCTTTGTGCTTAGAGGGCGCGTGCGGACCACACATTCGGCCGCTCTCTGAGAGTATAAGAAAGAGAGGGCAGAAGGCTCGCTTTCTTTCTCGAGTTATTAGATCGTTCCGGCTCGTTTCCTTCTTTTCTCTTTCGCGCGCGCGCGCGCGCGAGGGGGAGAAGGAGGAGAGATGATGAAAAAGGAGAGCGGGATTTTTGCCGGGAGTAAATCACCGGTTTTCCGTGTATATCTACGGCTTTTTGCTCGCCGAAAGAGAGAGAGAGAGAGAGAGTACACCGGTGGTTTTCGTACATCTGTGCTCGGCCTTTTATCGACTCCGCGCCGTATGTCTTTGCGCGCGGAGCCGGAGCGCTACTTATAGAGCTCGCGCCATTCGTTACCGTGCTCTGGCCCCTCTTTCGGCCCGGCTGTGGCTGCTTTATGGCCTCGCTGGGAGGTTATACGGCAAATAATCGGCCGAGGCCAATGATTTTAGTGTTCGATAATTCTTGGACTCGCTTTCGGCCGAGCGTTACGCTTCTTATCCGAAAAGTCCCCCTCGGGTCCCCGCGCACTGTCCTACGGTGAAATTTATTTTTTATCGATAAATTGTGAAATCGCGAGAGGTGAGCGGCGCTGGTAATGCTGCGGGACAGTGATGGATTTTTTGGTTTTGTAATATTATTTTTGAACTTTGAAATTGTCGGATTTTGTTTTTGGATCAGGTAAATGATGTTACGTTGTTTTCTATGAGTCGTCGACGTTCAGAGTATGCGTGGAAAATTTAATTTTCAGTAACTGAATCGTCATTTATGTAACTATATAACAATAGTTATTAATCGCGGTATATATCTTAATAACGAGTGGTGATGCATTATAACTGCTTAATACTGGATTAAATTACTTCTGCAAACATATCTTATTAACATCTCCAACATTAACACATCGCGTGAACGCTAAAATTAAAATAAGTGCAGCTTCGACAAGGCATCTAAATAATACGTAATTACACCGAATAATAACTCGAAATTGCCCTAAATATTATTTCCATTTATATCTCACCTTCACTGCAATACTCGACCCCGCATATACAATCAGCCAAACTAACCCAAAGCCTCGACCAATCTACAATGGTAATCGACTCCGCGCGTTGGCGAAAACACTTCAGCATTTCCAAATACATCCAAGCATCATCTACACCCAGACATATTTACACGAAAGAAACAAACTTGACTTTATCAAAGCCATCCGAGACTATAATTAAGCAATGCCGCCTTATCACTTCGATCTCGCACTTTTGAAATCGCCCTCGTAAAACTAAGGGCCAACGCGCTGGAAGCTACTCTCCGCGAGGCTTTTTTCTCTCCCAGGCGTCGCCGAGATTTTACACTCGGCGAAGCGCACCGGGAGCAGCTTGCTCCTCCTCATATTTGTTTTATACGAAAGGAACTCGAGGATTTCGCGGTGGCGATTTATCTGTCTTTACGAGTGACGGAGCACGGGATATGTGGATAAGAAAGAAGCAGGGATCAAACGCGCTCGATACCGGCAGGAGTAAGTACCCCCCTCCCTTTTATTTTCGTCCTTGGCAAAGAGAAGAGGGAAGACAATGCACGGCTGTGTACGTGTGCGAAATTCATGCGGACGCAGACGACGGCGGCGTCTCGATTTACGAGTGTATATCCGCCGATGTGTCTACGTACACGCTGCCACGGAAAGGAGAAATAATACGCGAGCAAAGGAAATCGGAGAAAAGTATATAAGGAGTCGGGAAAGGTTTCCCTCCCTTCTGTACACGTATACACAGCGCGTCCGAGCGTCTAATAACGTCCAGCCGACGTCCTCTCTATCCTCCGTCTGGGATTTACCTCCTTTTCCTCCACAAAATTGGGAAAAATTACGACTCCGCAAATGAAATCCTCTAGGTGTACCTGCCCCTAGAATTGCACTCGCCGAATCATCCTGAAATACACACACGAGCTCTCGTTCGTCCCTTTCGCGCTCGTAATACAGGCGCGCATAATCGCGCAGCGCCGGAAACTGATTCAAACGTCGGATTCGCTTTGTCGGAGAGAGCTGCGGCTAGGAGAGAGAAATTGCGCGAGCCCACGGGCCCGTAACATCGCACGAGCTATACTCGCGGCCTCGTTTCCTCTCGCTTTGCGAGCGCCGCGAGTTTGTTACGCGGCTTTGTAGGGCTCCAAGGTCGTACGTGTAGTGTTCCTCGTCAAGCTGATGAACGAATGGAGTTTGTAGGTATAGGTATATATATATACTCGCGCTCGCTCTCGTCATGACGTTTCAATGGGGCTCGCGTTTGCTGCTTTACGCGTGGGGAAATTCAGCCGCTGGGATTTTACTTGTCTTTTTGAGAGGTAGGAGAATATAATTTCGCAATATGAATAGCGAGGGAAATTTTAGATTGTTTGACGGAGATTCAGCGATGTGTAGTGCTGGAAATGAGGCTCGCTCGCATAGCGCGCTGGGTTTTCGTTTTGAGGAGTGAAGTGTACTTGGACTCGCTTGGTTAAGCCGAAATTCTTTCGTTCGCTAATGCCGAGATTAGCTGAGTGAAATATAATCTGAAGTTTAAAAAGCAATCTTCCCTGAGAGGATACACTCCAAGCTTCCGTCTTTATATCTCTTATATAAATGGAAAATAAAATAACTGGAAGTTTAACAACGATTATCACTAAAAGATACGCTTACATCTCCCATCGCAACTACAAAGCGTCGAAATCTTATTCATTCCCCCCCTTATCAAACCGTTTAACTCCATTTATAACGCACCTCAGCCCAGCGCGATCCTCCCGCTCTCTTTCGTCCCTAAAACCACTGGAACAAGTCAGCCACGCTGTTTCCCCCATCGATAATCCCTCGAGCTGCAGCGAGATAATGTTGTTGGCGCGCACCAGCTGATAACGCGTAAATAACGATAATAAACGCCGGGACAAACTCGTTCCGCCTCGATTTATATCCGTCGCGCTCGCGTACACACAAAACGCGCACTCCAGCCCGGCGCGTGGCCCATTGTATTATAGGCCTCTGCCTCCTCTCTCGCATTATTATACGCATATATATATACAAGAGCGCAGTGCGTGCGCCTCTTAATGGCAGATCAAGTTTGGCGGAGGACGAGATAGCGCGCGCGCGCGCTGCGTGGGTGGGCCGATGGGTCCGTGAGCTCGCGGGCCCGGATAAGCCGGTGGAGCTAAGGCCGGATTCGATAGTGTTATATGTGCTTTATCACGCCGGCGAGTTAATAACTTTTCCGTGCAGGGTACTTGTTTATGCGCGCCGGCCGGCGCGCGCAAGATGCCTCGGCTGGATAAGATACTGCTAACCTGCGAGTTATGGCCCATTAATTTTGTATTTCGCGGTGTGGATTTTCCCGAGGGTTGCAGTCGAGGAGCTAAGTTTTAGGGATACTCGGTGTGTTTGGAGATTGTCGGCTTGAGTTGGATGTGAAATTTAGGATCGGTAGGGTTCGATGTATAGAATACTACCTGAATAGATTTCTGACGATCAATATTTAACGTTAGCAGTAAGCTTATTTCATGCTTTTATTGACTTTTTCATTCAAATTGTACGCTTTTCCAAAAGCCAATTAAAAAATCCAAATTCCATATTCCTCATAAATAATAGTATTATTCATACGGCATCGGCTAGGGCACAAAATACAAAAAGTCTCTACCAAAGCAAAAATAAAATAACGCAATACGTGACCTCGCAGTTAATAAATTTAATAACAGTACTGAAAAGAGCACGGCGAACATCGGCAACACACCCGTAATTATATCCCTCTAGGAACCATTTGCATTTACGTGGCTTCGCTGCACTCTTTGTCGCGAATACACACACACGCCGCTCCCCAGAGCCCCTCTGCCTTTTATTCAATTCTTTACGCGCGACATTTTTCCCGCCTCCTTTGTTACTCCGAGCGCAAGACTCTGGGAAAAGTTTTGCGGAAAATAAAAGCCCGAGCTTTGCGCGATGTAATCGCGTGCGTAAAAAGTTGTTATTCGCCGAGCGAATTTTCGCGGGGCTTTTATCTTCGCGCAAAAGCTTGTGAAAGCCGATCGAATGTAAAATGTATGTACTGCGAGAGATAAATGTGACCGAAAGCTCGGCTAAGAATTGGGTCATGGGAAAAGTGGATTACACGTGTCTGGCTAAAATTCATGTTATTTAGATGTATGGAATCTCTTTTTTACATGGAAAAGGGTTGGAATTGCCTGCTTTCTAGATTAGCATTTATTCGATGTACCTTTTTTTTTGCCGTGCGTTAAATAACAAGGCTGATGACATAATACAATGTGTGTCCTAAAACTTTTCAGGCTGCTTTATCAGTTTTTACATTAAACGAAACATTGAAGAAACATTTTACGGTTATCCGTACCTAAAAACTTGTTTTCGTGCAAACTTAGCCGGTCGATTAAAAAAAGCGTAAACTATACTAGGAAATCCATATTTTATTGCGGCGTGTAGCAAAAATTCGCGTGTAAAAAGAGCCAGCCCATCCGCGTTGATTACACCGGGTAAATATTTATTCGGTGGGCCGCAAAAAAATATGACATATTCCTTCTGTTCTCCTTTCAAATACACTCGGCGATGTCGCTGGATTACGCGAGCGAGCAAAAAGAAAGGAACGAGTATCCCCGGGAAGGTCAGATAATTTTTTGCCTACTCCCGGCATCCTATATATATTGTATCTGTCTGCGAGTATACGCGCCTTCTCGAAGGATATAATGACAATGAGAATCCTTCGTTATCAATTACGAAGATCTCTTCTGGCGCGCGCCTCGATCGAGGCGACACGGCACCTTAATTACGCCCTCCGTCGTTTCTTTTATTTTCCCTCCTTATTCCTTTTCATTTTTTCAATTTCTGACAGTCTAATTAGAGCCGAGAGATCGTCGCAGCCGATGTCACACAGCCCGCGACGGCAGTTATACAGACCGTTGTGTCTTGGCGCGTTCTTTCGTCATGTAATAATTTCAGTTCTGCTACTCCTGATGCTTTTCTCTTTTACGTTCCGTCTGTAGTTTCGACGCGACGATTTAAGTAATTTTTACAATTTATCATTTTTTATCGCGCGCCATCGTGGGTACGATAATTCACCGACGTAAAAAGTGACTTTAGTTTCCCCTTTTTACGCGGGGCCGAGTTTGAAAAGACAATGGACAACGGGCTCTCTCGACAGAAGTTTTGCGTTTTCATCTTGTTTTGTAATGTAAGTATTAAAATAATTTTTTACAGCAATTAAATTCGCATTTCGCATTGTTTTTTAAGTAATATACAGCGCTAGAAAGCCTTGCGTTTTAATCCCAAACACTTCATTCTTCGTCTTAACAAAGACTTGTAGATTTATAATTATGCAGCGCTATCAGTATTCACGCTGTACAACTTTAAAATAGGATAAAACAATTATCCAGTCTTACTTCAAAAATTACCACAAAAATTTCATCAGCACACAATAAAACAGAAGCTCTCACAGAAAAATCCAATAAAAAAATAGCCGTGCACTTAAAAATCAACAATTTATTTATTAACAGACAAATCACTCGATCCAAACACTACCTCCTTACAGAACAAAAGATAAATAAACGCGAGAGAAAATCCATCGCGAGATTGCCGCGGAAAATCGACTCCCCTCGCCTTCATATCCCGCGTCTGCCAACGCAATTGTATTCTCGCCACGCAGCGAGCTCACGCGAGTCTCGCTCTACACCCCCGCGGGACGCGAGGTGTGTGCAGCGCTATATTCCAGCACTTCGAGAGCGCAATAAATACTGCTATATTGCTCCGCGGCTCTATGTCTGAGCGCTCTTATACGCTTTATTTTTTACCCAGCGCAGTCTCTTCTTTCCTTTGCTCCAATGCGCCTCCTCCTTCTACAAGCTTCTGCTTTCATTTTATAAAGATTCCTTTTTTTGTTTATAGACGTTTTCGTTCCGAGCTCTATTTATTAATTCCGGCCTCTCAGTGTTTGATTATACTTGTTTTATTGTCTGAACGCTTTAATTACTGATTTTTAGAGCAAGTCAGTTTCGTAAGATACCAGTTACACTACGCACTAAGCCCCAGCCGTTAAACTATTTTACTCCTAATAAAACGTTCTATTACGCTTCTCAATTACCCCCGTACCTAAAACCAATCGTGCGACATTAATCCGAGTCGAGCGCGCAAACCGATCGCGATTTCACGGGAACGTCCGCAACAGTATACCCATGCTAATCTCGCCGATTACCCTCCTTTCTATTCCTTCTTCCCAGACCTCTCCACCCACTCTCGGCCCTTTTCCGCTTCGTTCACGCGCGAAATCACCGTCCCTAGCTCCGTGGCGCATTACGCGGCCGAGTACATAACGCTATAACGGCCGGCCCTGCGTATAGACACGTAACGACTATCAATTTTCCTCTTCCCTCGTGCCGATCGAGCCATTTCCATTCTGGCGTTTGTATGCTTTACGATTGGCGGGACTCGTTACCGCTGGAGGAGAGGAGGGAGAGAGGGGATTGAGTTGACATTGCGACCATTAATTTCAATGGGAAACAATTGCTTTAATATCGAGTCGCTCGGGTGGAACGGTTTTATGAGTGTTTCTTTGTCAAAGTCTTTATCCTGGCTGGGCGATGGCTGATGTAAACGATGTTGCGAGCTGTTGTTGGGAATGTTTCTTGGGGCCGGGATGGTAATTATCTTTTTTTGGGAGGGCTAATTGGATGACAATTAAATAAGAATCTCTAGAGTCACATCAAAATACAATATTATGTAATTATTAGTAAGAATATTATTTTGTTACATAATTTACCAAAAAATACGTAGAATATTCTCCTGATTCGACACGTGAAAAATCAAAGTAACAGTAATTGCACAGGCACCAGCTTTAAGAAACTACTACAAAACACAAAATGCTCATCCTGCATAACTCCTTCGCCCTCTCTTGAAAGCACAATTTTCTACGCAACACCCCCTCCTCCTCCTGCACTCGAGAATCGCGGAATTCGATTTCGAGTCCTCCCCCTCAGTGCTCTCTCTCTCTTTCTCACTTGCTCTCTCAGCTTGCCGAACACAATGGATTCGTTACACCCGCGATTTCCTCTTCTTTTTCTCTCTGTCTATATCTCCCTTTTAGCCTGCGCGCGTCCGCGGCGCGATTCCCATTTCCGCGAGAGGAAAAGCGCGCTAGGAATATCGAGATGATGATGAAAGAGAGAGAGAGAGAGAGAAAGAGAGCACGGAGCCGAGATGAAATGCATCATCGGCGCATCGATAATGGACCGAGCGCTGACGTAACCGCGCGGCGCGCGCAACGACGCAGAGCGGAAGGAGAGAAGGCATCATCATCGCGGAACAAGTGAGACAGAGAGGGAGCCGTGATTACGCAAGAAGAGAGGCGAGGGAGTTGAAAGGAGCGAAAAATGCTCCGGTTGCAGCTCGCGCTTTGAGAGTGGGAAATAAGGGACGGACGTTACAAAGATGCGGAGCGAGGAAGAATCGCGGGGAATTGTGATGGCTTGTTGCTCGGCAGTATTTTTTGCGGCTTGCGTAATTTCGCGAATAATTTTGTCATTCGCGTAATGGAAGTTGCATAAGTGTATTTTGAGAAGTGCCGGTTTCTACTTCAATAAAGAAGATGTAACTACCTACAGACTTACGTATCATCAAATTATCTCGATTCGCTCTCTTCACCCTCGAACAAAAAGATTATTCTAACACGATAATAAACGCACTCATCTGGCCAGCCTTCCAACTCTCAATAAAACAAAACGGCAAAACCGGGAGCTCGCAATAACACGACGGTCACGATGCATATTAACAGCGCCAATCCCTTTACTCTCACCCACACACGTGCGCGGCTCGCAGAAGTTGGTATCACGAGATGAATGGCTGAGAGAGAGAGGCGGGGGTGGAGGGAGGGATAGAGAGCATCCGCAACGCGGCAGCGCCCGTATAATTACCAGGAGTCACGCTGTCGCCGGCGGACGGACGGATGATAGTTATATACGCGAGCGCGTATTATCCGTCTCGAGCATAAGCCTGCATAGCGCCTCGCTGGCTTGGCGAGTGCCCTGAATAGCCTACTTGCTGGCTGGGCGCATTGTGCTGCAAACATGCCGGACACGCGCTCGAGCACTGGGACACGAGCTCTCGGGGCCGTGGGATATGTGTATATATACCGGTGAGCTTTCGCGCGTGCTTGCGGGGGCCAGATGCCTTTGTGGTTTGGTAATAAGATGACCTGGGATATGGCGGAGGAGTTAATGTTAAATGAGATTTGGGAGAGGAAGAAACGTTTGCTGTGGGATTATGGTTGTTGCTTTGGCTGTCGGTGTTTACATTGTGTATAAATAAAAAGTGGCTTTGGTCTGGTTATTTTAAAAAGGAGGCTTGTGAAAGTTTGCTTAAGCGATTGAGTCGACACCTACCAAGATCTAATCAAATCTGGTAAATTCGGGTGTTGCCACATTGAGCTCGAGCTTGTCCCTTTACTTTATGCTTTTAGAGGATCAAAAAAGTCTTCTATCGAATGACTGGAATAATACAAAAAATCTATATTTCTTTCACATTTTTTTCCTGAAATTTATGGGATATTACGATATAATTTACAGCAATTCATATCGTTCGCAGCATTTCATTTGCACATTAATTTAATTATTCGTACTCTGTTTGTGTATACAAACTATCCAGTCTAGTTTATCCAGCAACCGTTACATAAGTAACGTCCGCATAACAGTGAATACTCAAATAATAACTTTACTACGTACGAAAAGAAAGGATGTTTTTATCATAAAGCCCAAGAAGATTGCATCCTACGTTTGTAGATGCACATCAGACAAAGCCGAGCAATATTATTCGATTTAATTCGCAGCCATAGGCGTCTTTGAAATTTATTATTTAGATGACATATCGCGTAGGTACTCCTCGGAGAATAGGCTAGCCCAGAATTGCAGTGCATATACACGTATACGTGGGTTTGCTTTATGCCCACATACCTGTGCACGCGCGTAAACAGATAGGTGTATATTATACACTCACGCGCCCGCATGCTTTATTATCCAATAGAATAATGTTTAGAGGAAGTGTATGTAAACCTCTCCGGCTTAAAATAAAATAAAATTCCTTTGTTATAAACCGACCGTACCATCATTTATTTACTTGGTAAACAAGTTTCAAAGAAACTATGGTTGTACTTTCAACAATGTCCATCCTGGCTTCTTATAAAATCATCAAATAAAGCAGAACCCAAAATCTTTTCTATCCTCGTCAACTACGTGTCTCCTAAAGATTCTCCCTAAACCCAATAAGAAAGCTCCCAGTCCACATCACAACCCATACATCGCTGAGGCGTGCAACGCAACGGTCGAGCGACGGTACAGCCGCGATGCATATTAGGTATATGAGCCGGCGCGTGTAGGCGCGACGCATACATATATACACATACACGCACGTATATACACATGGTTTCGCAAACCATTTGCGCGCTCGCGTTCCGTTTCCGTTTCCCCCTTGCTCCGGCTCCCCGAGAGCCGCGGCGAGTTCCTTGACTCGGCTCTGCCGCCGACACCGCCGGCCGTTCGTTATACGCCCGCAGAGCCGAGGTGCGAGGAGCCGGCATAATACGCACGTGCTAAATTAGCCGACGCTTTTAACGAGGATGAGAGAACTACCTATGGCGTGTGGGAGAGCTGCTTGAGGAGATCGGTTTCTGGGACGTGCTTTGTGGGATTTGATAAGATGTGTGGCTATCGATTTTTCGAGGTAATTGGGCTTTTTGTTGAGGTGGACTTGGATGGTTTTTTGTGTTGTTTGGGGTTGAGTGGGGCATTGTGGTTTTTTTAGTTTTTTGGATGGATATAGTTAAATAAGCTTGAATTGGGAGTAAATTGGATTGCCTGATTGTTAATTTTATTACGGTGGTTAGTTTGGCTCTATTTACGGCCTAGTTAAGCTTTAGCGGAATTTAAGTGACCAGGTAAATAAATAATTAAAGTGCAGCCAGGTTAAACTAATCAAATTTCTACTCGTGTTTTTACTAACTTTCTTAAAACAACAATATAGAAATCCTTTAAATATCAATGATAAGTTTAAAAAAAAATAGTAGACACAATAACCAAAACTAACAAAATGAATAACATCCAACCGAAACCCAATCTTTCCATCCAGCAACAAACAGCTCGAAAATCATCCTCAAATCCCCGCTCGAATAATCAGTCACGTCCCAGCGAAGACGCAGCCGAGTTCGCGCTTCAAGCTCGACGGATCACGCGGAAGCGAGCGGAACTTCCAGCAGCAGCGCAAAAACCGACATGGAAAATCCGATAATCAGCGGACTTCTCTCGCCAAAGCGTGATCTCAAGCATCAGGCCAGCCATGGGAATCTCGCCGTCGACGTGGCGGGTGGTCGCGCCCTCCTTTCCTAACGAGGCGGCGGTCCTCCTTTCTTTTTCGCCGCCGCCGCCGCCGCCGCTGCGCGTAAGCGCACGCAATTTGCCGGGCTCCTCGTTACAATGATCGTAACTTTATTATTGCCGAGCGCGTGCTTATGAGGCTTTCGTCCCTTTCTCTTGTTTACGAGGGATTTACGGCACCAAAGGGCCGCCCGAAGCCGCCTGGCCTTTTTCGATTCCGAGCAGACTTTCGATTTTATTGGCGAGATGTTTTGAGATTTTCTGCCGTGTGTCTTCCGATGAGATTTGTCTGGATTTACGAGCGAATTGAATTTTGAATTTCGCGGCCAGAGGATTTTGAAGGTTAGCCTCAAAGGAGCTGTTGGGATGGAGGACGCCGGGCTGCCTTTTCCCCGCGGAGTGCAAGCTGGTAAATAAATTGAATTTTTAAAAAAAAATTCTTGTGCTTTCTGGAGCGCGGTTCGCGTTGTAATGAAATTAATCGCTTTGCCGAGCGCTGGAAAACTGGAAAAGTTCGTTCGGCGATGCAAATTAGACGCAATAATAAAGACGAGAAAGTTCATTAAAATAAACTAGGCTTTAATAATTTCAGATGGATACGCCGGGCCCTCAAAGCGCGCGCTCTCGTGTTCATTTGCGCCAAACAGCCTGCAAAATACACCGAGAACTGTAGCCAAAACCCGTCGGACCACTTGCATTAGTTTATTAATGGCGCTCGCTGCGCTCTGCGCTAAAACGAGAATATGAAAGTATGAATTTCAAAGTACGATTCTGGCAGCCGCGCGATTCTTTTCATAAATTATTTTATATTTACTTGCGGGATTATTTTTCTGCCAGACCTTTTTTCTCCCCCATTTACTTGTATAATTAGTGCTTTATATAAAAGTTGTAGGAAATTCGTTAAAAAGATTTTATCAATTTATTTTTCAAGTCCAGACGTGAATGTGCATTTTATTTGCGACAACTTCCAAAGAGGATTTGTGCATATATTTCATTTAATCCCATAATAGTATACTTTACCTTCATTAAAAAAAAATAGTTTAATTCCGTATAAAACAATTTGTAATTAATCAACGCTGCATTCATCCTAAAGGCTCTTCCGTTACACCAAAAGAAATAAACGAAAGAAGAGAGAAATCATCGCAAAGCAAACTAAGCTAAAATTTCATCTCGCTACTTTCGAGAGCTAGTGCTGTGAAAAAAACAGCTGAACTCCGTCAGCGATACGTAATTAGTTAATTAAAGCGCCTCGCTCGTATAAATCCCATCGGATAATGTAGTTATCTAATTAGCATCAGTATAATAAACCAGCCGCGCTGCGATGCACTTCTACATCCGTGTCACTCTTAAGCTCTAAACTTCATTTTACGCTCAAGCGCAGTAAGACACACATGAGCCAAAGTCCGAGCAAAGGTTAAAAAGATAGTACTGCAAGGATCGCGATCGTAAAGCCCTTAAATGAATCTGCGCCCGTAAACTCGCTTGTCCGTATCTTCGGGGCAGCATAACAAAAGATACCAGCAGCAGCGCAACAGTATTGTTATATACAACAGTATATAGTGGATATCGCTTGAGTTTACCCAGCGGCGAGTACGCGCGAGCCTTGTATATAAAAATCTCCCTCGGCCGATACGATCTCGTTCCAGTCAGCAGCTCTCCTTCTCTCGTTCCTCTCATAATTACGAAATTGCCTCTTTGAGATATCCCGCCGACGTACGTATGTATACAGCGCGCCTTGAGCCCCTCCTCTATTTTCGCCCCCCGCCTCAGCTTCGTATAAACTCCCTTTCGATGTCTTTTTTACTCGGATTTTTGCCCGGGACCCGGGACACCGCCGAAATTGGCGCTGCATTAACCAGCAAAAGGAGAGCGCGGGCGCGCACTTGCGGGTTTCATCCGCCGCTCACTTAACTTCTTACTCAGGGATTTTTTGCCCTAATCCACTTGTCCGCTTAAATTTACATTATCCAGAGGGCGATCGTTCTCTTTTTCACTCTATCGCTTCGTCTGATCTCTCGGCCTCTTCTCCCTCGCTCTCTTCGCTTATCCGCGCCTGGATATATCCTACTGTGCGCGGCGTATACGCGCGGGAGAGAGAGAGAGGAGAGAAAAGGCGTAATTTCGAAGGAGGCGAATCACGCCCAAATTAAATTTTTACGAGCCTTTCCCAGGCAATTATGATTAACGTAATGGGAGCCGCTCGCGCGCTCGATTATTGTAATTTAACGCGAGTCTGCTTAGCATTGTTCCACCTTTTTGCGCCCTTTGAGACGGGCAAAAAATCGGTAATTGATTGGGTGTATTATTATGAGAAAAAAGACATTTTATTGATCGAGCCGAACATAATGCCGTCTTTATTGGACATAAGAGTTTATCTTTTTGTTTTATTACTCTATTAATGTTCGCCAGCGGCATAATATTTTCAACAATAATAAATTTGTCGAATTAAAAGAAAATTATGGGTACACTTATTAAAAGTGTATTACTCTATAAGCAAAAACACTCGCACACAGCAACACTAGAAATTAACATTATCGAATTTACGAGACATCTTCAGTAAATTTAATGTCTCGGAACAAACGAATCGCATCTAAAACGCCCAACTGACAAATTAAATCGCACTAATAAGCCTTGCCCTAAACCATCTCCCTCCAAGAAAAGCCCCTCAGCCGATCGTTGAAAAAAGCAACGAACTGCTCGCTCGGCGTAACGAAAACTGTAAAGATAATCAGCGGGCATTTCGAATCCTCATACACTCCCCAGCCGTACATATATATATACCCTAGGCACGGCGTTACAAGTCGCACTCGGCCGCGGGAAAGGCGTATTAAAATGAAATACGGCTCGTTATTCCAGAACGGGGGGAAGCTCGTAATTCACTCGGCGATTTTCCTCGGCTCCCTGAACGCCGGCCCGCGCTGCTTTGCTACAGTAGCTATACACACGTACACAGAGAGCCGATTGGAGCTCTCGGCCTTCGCGACGTCGCGCATCGGCACGCTTTCCCATATGTTTCGCGTGCGAGCTGAGAGCGAGAGAGGCGAACGAGCCGAGCAAAGCAAAAGGCGAGAGGGGCCGCACTCGTAAACGCGAATCATTAACCTCCGCGCGAGCGTACACCTGTTTCGCCGCTCGCGCGAGCGCGCGATATGGAATTCCAGATGCTCGCTACGAGGAGATACCTGTCTGTCGCTGAGAAATTCAATTATACGCGCGTGTGGTTGGGGATTTTTTTTTTCTTTTTTTTTTTGGATTGTTTGTTTTGACGTGGAGCGGTTGTTTGCGTTTTTTTGTTTGCTGCTTTGGTTGGAGATGGTTGGGGAATGCGTTAGATTCTGGTATGGGCGCGGTGTATAAATTCTAGAGATTTATTGCACTTGATGTTTATTTATATATTCCATTAGTGCGTAGTCACAACTTTGGGAGAGAAGGGAGGACTTTGCGCGGCAGCTCGCGCGCGCAGGCTATTAAAACTTTAGGTATTTATTTTAGTTATCAAATAAATATGTATGAGATACGCGCCGCGAGATAGAATGATGATCTATATATGTAGTAATTACGAAAGTTCACATATTTGTAATCGTTGTACGCGCGTGTGCGATACTTTCGGCATAGACAAATATATTTTATTTTTATTTTGATACTTTCAGCTTTATATAATGAATTCTATGTAAATCAGTAGAAACAGTTCAGTGTGGTAAGACAAATTATGGTTAGATAATTTCTTATATTTTACGAAAATCCAATATATTTAATTTATCATAAAAATTAAATAACTCAGTTAATGAAAAATTTGATAATAAAAGAGAAGTATTTTAATTTATTAAGTGGAATGTTAAAACATTTATTGCAATTCTGACTATAACCACAATCATCAATCGCTGAATTATAAACAGAATTAGCTAAAAACAACTTTTAGATAGACCAAAAAAAAGCTAAGAGAAAAAACTGAGAGAAGAAAAAAAAGGGACGCGCAAGAAGTGGCTCGGTTGGGAGCGAAGCTCGAGTGTTATACCCGCGGAGTTCAAGTTCGAGGCCGTCCCACACGTTTCGACTAAATGAAATCCGTTTTAATTTTCTCGCGCGCGCAGCCGCTTGCGATTCTCGCGCGTGCGAAACACAGCGAAGTCGTTTTAGTGCCTGGTTTTCGTTAAAGGGGCCCTCTCCTCCTACTAGTGCCTTCGAAGCCTCGCTTTATTTCGGGATTCATTTGACGGTAAATAGATTCCTAATTCGCTTGCGCTTTTATTTCTTCGCGCTAATTTAAATGCAGGAGAAACGTTTTTTCTTTTGTTTTTGTTTTTAGTTAGAAGAGTTTTTAAATTTAAACCTTTCAGACCCAATGTTAGTACTTAAAATTGTGCATATTTTTTAATGGATTAAAATAAATGATAAGATTTGAGATAACGCAATTTCTACTAAAAAAAATTGTACACAGGTTAAATTTTTAGTTGTAAATATTTTATTTTTATTTACAGAAAATAATGTTACGACAGTTAGATATAATTCAAAAAGTTGATAAAAATGTTACTACTAAAGATAACCTATATTTTTGTATTAACTTTCCTAAAATAATAATAGAATATTTCAATAATGAAACGACTAAAGAATAGATGCATTCAAATGTAAATCACTACAATAATTTATAGCAAAGGTAACGTCAAACGACGAATTTCGGAATTCATTTCAAATATGACATTTCCGGTTAATTTCTGTTATAACAATCGATCAAAAACAGCCAATAAAATGTAAATTTACATTAATCATTTATAATATAAAATTCACTCAATTTATATTAGTAGGAACATAAATATTTATACCCATGACAAATCAAATATTCTTTTATCTCTCCAGGTCCTAATTATCAATTGAACAAATTTAAATCTAACGCCGTTAGAAAATAGCAAAAATCATTTTTTCTTCTCAACGTCTCAAGCAAAACAATCTCGCTCCCCGATCGGAACTCTCTTTTCAAAACAACTTCATCATCAACATTCATAATTTTCATCCAGGATATCGTGGAACCGGCAATATCCACAGCACGCCCGTTCAACGCATTAATTTTGACAGACCCTGAGAACGCATCCAACCGCGGCGCATTCAGTAATAATTACTCAATAAATCACTCGCGAAGAAAACGAACTAATTCCAGCGGCTCGGGAGCACAATGGAAACGCTCGGCCCGCTATCTTTCCCGTGCAATCTCAAAAAATAGCTCCCTCACATCCACACACACACTCTCCCGTATAATATCCCCGCCATAAGGAAACCGCGCAAGGAGAAGGCGTAATTGATTCTGGGCAATACGCAAAAAGGTCGATTCCTTGTAATAGAGCCGTGGACAGATCGATATGTCGAAAAATGGAGGTTTCAGGGATGTGGTACGGGAAATGGAATACGCAAGGGGCTTCGAACGGATCGAATGTCCGCTTACAGGGAAAAGGATGACGAGCGGAGAAGTTTTTATGAGGTTAAGTTTACTTTTGGAAGCGTATTGGTGAAAATTATGATCGATATGTGTGTTTAGGGGGCGAAAAAGCGCGGACAATTTTGCAAGGCTGAATTTTGGCGCGTGCGTGCGTGTCAATAATGTAAACGGCGGCGGCATGAAACGGTAATTCGCGTTGAAAAATGATACGGCACTGGGTAATGGGTTTTTGCGTAATGTAGGGACTTCGAGTCCGCGCGTTTGTTTGCTTTTATCTGTACCCATCTGTTTTATAAAGTACTTTTTATTGATATTGCGATTACATCTGTTACGGGTTTATCTGCTAAATTACTTTTCTTGATCAAGACTTTTTTTTACGGTTGAAGGCATCGTAATTCTTCCCAGTAGATTTAGAGTTATCTTTTGTAATGACTTTTTCTAACGCATGGAAATCTAATTGCAAGAATGATAGCCTTAATAAATTTACGTAGAAGTTTAATTCGAATTTGTATTAAGTCTAGCATAAAAAAATAGCATAAATTTCTGCATGGATGTATTAATAATCCCTCCAAACATCTCGAACCTGAAATACACTCAGATACCATCAGACCCTGACATTCACACGCAATCCTTTACAAAACGTCTCGGACAACAATGCACCCGTCATCGAGAAGAAATTCAACGCGTCATTGCCGCTCATTGAATCCCATCTTGACTCGCCTTTTCAAAATCACGACCTTGACCCTCTCTGGCTTCTCCTTCCCTCCCACTTTTTCCAACGCATTCAATATTAACGTCGTTAGACATACGCATACTTTCGCAGGCTGTCTGAAAAAAAATGAAGAAAAAAAATTGCATGGTCTTTAATTCGCAAGAGCGGAGCTTCTGGTGCGCCTCGACAATGAATTCAAAAGGAGTGGAATCCCCGTGCACGACAGATGGGACGAAAGAGAGAGAGAGAGAGAGAGAGGTACGATTAGTGAGCGCGGCAGCCATATAGAACGCATAATGCCGGGGTTCGCGAATTTGCATCAGAATGGCCTCGTACGCGGATCTCGAGCGCTGAACTCCGACTTTTCTTTCGGTGCCCTATAAGCGCGTTCTAGGGCGAAGAGGACTAGAACGACGGGAATTTAATTACAACGGTTGATATTGAGACTCGGAAGAATTTTTGCTTGCGACCTGCTTTTGAGCTTCAGAAGCGTTGGGCGATTGATTGCATGAAAATTCCGAGAGATTATTTACTCTCGAAAGGAGGTGAAAATAATTATTGATTTCAAATATTTTCTGCAAAATTTCAATGTAATTAAGTTAGGTGGTCCCTTTTGTTAAATTCTGCAGATTTTTTTACGTTTGAAAACTTCCTTACTCTACAAGTTTTTTTTAGGTAGTATATCTTAAAAAATTATCTGTTGCGATTTCTAAATATACGGGTGCACCGCTGAAATGCAGAATTTCGAGCTTTTGAGCTTCACAGGCATTAAATACAATAATTAATCAAGTTGCATTCACCAAATCGGTTTACATCAATGCAAAATGTGTCGTAATTGTACTACGATTGGAAATAAAATCGTCCAGCTGAGAAATGAAATAATTCCAGCATTTGGTTCCAATACCTCTTTCACTTATTTCAATATTTTTTTTTTTTTTTTTTGAGTACATTTATCTGATGATTTTGTGTGATTTTTAAACTGCAAAATTTTTTCCAAAGATTAGATTAGCAAAGCGAAGCTTAAAAGTTAAACTCATTGGCTTAAAAGCATGCTGTTACATACTGGTGAAATAATTTTAATTTGCAAGGATCCCTATTAAATTAGTGACCGCGTCGACGTAGAGTTTCGTTGATAACGGTAAGTCCAGCATGATACTCAGACTACTTACAAACTTAATGAATTTAATATATTTTAGTTTTGTAAAGGGCTAATTTGCCCTCTGAATTAATAAAAAAAAAAAAAAAAAAATATTTTAGTTAGCAAAAGATGATTGCTTTGATATTATAAGCATTCAATTTTAATGATTTCGATCAGCCCATTATGACTCGGCTACAATAAATCAGTCAGGCTCAATTATTCCATCACAAAGACTGTGGTTCCGAGGCATTTGGACGTAGGCTAGCAAATAATCTGCGTTAGAAAATGTGCCATATACTTTTAGAACTAAAGGTTCTTCCGACATCACTATCATAGATTTAGAATAACAGCAGCCATAGGACGGATTCTGGAGGGACAGGAATTGTAAGATCCATTTTAATCCAGAAAGAACAACCCGAGTTTTTAAGTAATAGCCAATTATTCTTGATCAGTGAGATATAAGAACCTAATTTAAACAAAGTTTTTCTTGAATAACTCAAGCGTTTAAGGCTTTTATGTTGCAACGGATACATATTAGTTAAATTATTAAATTCTATAATTTGCATATCATTAATAAAAAAGATAATAGACAACCGTTGCCGCGCGCAACCAGTTAGTTATCGATTACGCTTTGAGAAAACAACTTCGATGTAATCTATTTATACGGATTAATCGATTCTATACTATTATATTTCAATAAATGTAAAGGAACAGTAAAAGTGTTTAATTATTTGTATTTATTGATTTCAACTCGCGAAAAATAATATATATCCGTGCGATCACATGTAGAATCAAGGATGATCGTCGAATGCCTAATTAGGTAAACCAAAAAGTAACAGTACGAATGAAAATTTAGTAACTTTAATATTTTTGAAGTCATTTATTTCATAACGCATTGATTTCATAATAAAGATCATATGATCTTATTTGCTGAATCAAATGTTGTACCTTTGCGAAAAACTATCGCAACCACCTTTAGAAATTTCTAGACCTATTCCTTTCTCCTTTCTAGGGTGATTTAAAGCAGCTTCTATATTTTCCTTGTGGCTCTCTAGAAGTGCCTAGGACAATGCCTTCAGCTCTCCCCGGTAAAGCTTTTCATTCTTTTTCCTCTGTCGCCTCGCCTCCGATACATTTTGCAACAGAATTTGAAAACTGACGGCGAAAGAAGTCCATGCTTCGCATGTGTGGCCAACAGAACTCAGGGAAAATATGTACATTTTTTGTGATGAGTTACTTGTTTTGCTCCAGTTTAAATAGTGTTTTATTAATTTAGTTTTTAATTAGGATAGTCGATCAATTTTTGATAGAAGTAAATAAGCATTATTCGGTACAGTTTGAAAATTATCGTAATTAATATTTGATAACCACCTATGTTATATAAATAGAAATTTTAATTATAATTTTTTGGATATGCTCCTTTTTATAAAAATATTAATTTAAAAAAGTACTATTTTAAACGTGCCAAAAATTCGACTCTTAAATTTAATTAAAATTTATAAAATATAAAATTTAATAAAACGAATTCTTAAAATATATTAAAGTAGTTCTTAACAAGCTAGAATTTTACCTAAATTGGTGAAACTAAAATATGCAACCTGTCTAAAAGTAAATGTTTGTTGTTGCATTTGTATGCGCGTGGATTATGATGGATTTGAATAATAATTTCTGTTTTGGAATTTAGTATGCAAATGTCCTTTGGAGGTTCCTGCTAATTGTGTTTGCTTCCCCAAGGACGAAAATTAGAGACTAAATTTCACGTAACTTATATTAACATACTTTTGCTGTGCGTAGTATACAATCAATTAAACGTCTAAAACAATTTACTTATATTAACTATTATTATAAATACTGAGTTAGGAAAAATAATATTCAATTTTATAAAAAAAAAAATAAAGATAACATATTTGAAAGAAATACGTAAAAGTCAATTGAAAAAAATATTAAAAATTAATCTATTACAATTATTTTGTTTTTTTGTAATATTTTTTAAATATCAGATGTTAACCTTTATCCCTGCGCTCGCGAATTTCAGGTAAAAATAAAATTTCCTTACGACCAACTGCACACCGCATCAATAAAATAAAAAAATTCACCACAAACAATATTTTTCAACCCATCCAAAATTAACCATCTCGCCACTCTTCTGCACTACCCACATCACACCAGCACTCTCCAAGCACTTTACCCAACTGCAACATCGCGCGCCTATAACGCGCGCATTTCACCTCGATGAGGCATCGTCATAAGAAACATATTGTTCCCGATGCATCACCCTGCACATCAGCTAAAAGCCCCCCGCGTGTGACTACCATCCTCAAGAGCGCTCATATGCGCACTTGGCCTGGTACAACGACTCGACATATTGGCGACTGGCTGCGCGTCCCGCTGCAAATTTATACGTATAGCCAGGAGAGTGCATGCTATCGGCGAGAACGGATGACCGCGGTGATTATTTCCAGGCGAAGATCGCTCAGTCATCGTGCGGCTCCCTCTGATGTATCTCTCTCTCTCTCTCTCTCCCTACCTCTCTCGGCACGGCAGCTATTCGCTCCTGGCTTCTCATAATCACCTGCGCGCCCAGCGTGCCGCTACGACCTCGTCCGTAACCACGGCAAGGTCGCGACGATTCACCGGCTGCCTGTAGGTTCTTGACTGTCGGTGTCGTTTTTTTTTTCTGGAGCTTTGTTTTTTGTTTAGATCGTTTTAAGGGGAGCTTGGTTCTGCAGTTTTCGCTTCGTAAAGTGGTTTACTTGGTTTTGAGGGAGATTGCTGAATTGCATTTTAGTTGTTGAAAAGGAATGGTACTATATTTTTACAGTATTTTTTTAGGAAATAAAGAAATAGATAATCTTTTCTGTTCAGAGAGTGGAATAATACAGACTGGAGATATTTTGAATTTTTCGAATTCGCTCAGAAAAAATTGTACGTACGGGAGCATCCTTCGAATTCTTCGCAACTCAAAAGCATCCAGAATGTTTAATAAAAATACGTAAACTATCGACTTCAGCTCTGGCCGTTATTGAAAAATTTCCTCTCTTAAAACGAGCTCGCTACCCCAAATACTTTAAAGAAACGGTAAACGCTTTTATTTTCCCAGAAACATAGTCGAAGTGCTTTTAATACATCCCAGCTAAATTCTAAAGTAACTTCCCCTCTCTACTCCAAGCCATAATGGGCAAACTCGCTCGCTCTCTTGCGCGAGATACGCGCCTTTTTCTCCCCTTCTATCTTTACGAAGCATCGGTCACTTTTCTCTCTCCTCTCCCTTCTTTCATCGGCGGATCTCACGTCGCGCCAGCAGCAGCAGCAGCAGCAGCCGCACGAGGACTTATAAGCAACTTTGATTGCCAATCATTTCTCACCGAGCTTGAAAAGGTTATTACCGAGCCACTTACCGAGATAGGAATGTAGGAAGCCTCTCGCGCCGTATAAAAGAACTACGCCGCTGCGACGAGCTCTTTAAAGCTCAAGGGAAGGCGGCAGGCTTGTTCGGGAAGGTGTTGAAAAGTTCGGCTCTCTGCCGAGAGGAACTGGCTTCGTTATAGCCCGCGAGACGGAAGATATAACGATTGGTGCTCGATGACTTTTTTCGCTCTTTTGGTTCTTTTTTTTTGCGCGCGCCACTCGAATCGGACGCGCCGCCGGAGAGCTGCGCTTGGGATTCTGGCGGGGGGAAATATTGGAAGAACGGGGAAAGTCAATTTCAAACTTTATCCGAAGATGTTTGCGAATATAATTTAGCATTGTTCGGAGTTTACTTTTGATTCTATTAAAAAGTTGGGCCGCACTTCGGTGGAGTTATCGATGAGGCATTGGATGTTTGAATGATTGAAGGGGTATGCAAAATTTTTCTCCTCATTTTGAGTAGATATGTTGGCTTTGTTTAAATGAATTTTTATTATTTTAAAATTATTATACCTTACAGAATGTCGACAGAAGTTAGAAGCTCTCTGGTTTTAAAGGATTTAAAATTTATACACCAGGAGTTTCGAAAAATATTAACGTCTTAATTTCAAGTTTACAAACTTCACCAACGAGATTACACAACAAGATTACTTCGTAAATTTCAGTCAAACTAAGCATTACCGACAATCGCCGCGTCTCTCTTTCCATTCGCCGCAGCAATACGTATCAGCAAACAAGGAAAAAGCCGCGAGTCGCTCTGGAGCAGCTTACATCGTGATTAAACATTAAAGCAGCTAGTTTGATTAAAACTTCCCTTTGCAAACAGCGCTCAGTCACAACTTGGCGAGCTCGGCAGCGCGCGCGCGGCGGGCAAACTTAAATGGAAGTGGATGCGATAATGCCTGGGCGTCGCGACGCAAAATGCCGATGTAAATAAAGCATTTCCACGGCTTCGCTCGGAGCCGGCATAATCCGAAGAGTAACTAATCCCTGGAGCAAGCTTCTTCCCTTTTATCTCGAGTAATCGAGATTTAGTCGCTCGCAGGTGCAAATCAGCCGCGCGGCGTCATCGAATCAAGATGATTTTCTTCGAGGAACGAAGTATGGCTCGATGGAACGCGGCCGGCCCTCCCGTGGCGTTCTCAGGCGAATCGTTAAACCGTGGCGCTCGTCCTCGCGGCGCAGTCCAGTCGTCATGGGATCTTTCGCGGCCAGGCGAGGCCGCGATGATTTTTATGTCTTTATTTAGTGCGCTCTTTTTTGCTTTGCTTTTCTCCGTTAGCTCTGTTTATTGGTTTGCGTAATTTTATGCCGATGAGCTTAATCGTCTTATTTGTTGGAATGATTTTATCGAAGTCGCAAAACTAACTGAACTGTGTCAACTAATCGTACAATTATTTTAAGTACAGATGCAGAAAAACTACTACGAACTCTACTTTAATTATTTCATCAACATACTCCAAAAATACAAACGCAAAGCGACGCGTTTCTCTATTCGCGCAGGCCTCAAACAAGAGCAATAACATCCGGCAAAGAAGGCAGAACTCACAGACAGAAAAGGCCGACAAAAAAGGGAATATCCCCCGCGGGAGCCGGGCGTTTTTTGCCACACACCTCCGCAGCCGGCGGCGGTAACGCGCGATTTTTCATCGCGCTCTTCTCACAACTCTCTCTCTCTCTTTCTCTCTGCCGATTCAGCTCGGCGCGGTAGCTCTCGCTTGCGCACCACCCACGCCGTGATTGGGCGCCAAAAAAAGCAGCGGCCATTAGCCGCGGCGGCTGCAGCGGACCGCGCGCCAAGGAGACAAAGAGCCGATGGGAAAACGCCGACTTTGGATAAGGCTTGCGCGCTGTCGTTCTCGTTGGAGTGCGGGGAAAGTGGACTGGTGTCCTGGCCACCCTCGGTGACCACTCGCGGAAACGTTTTTTGCGAGGTGTTTGCTTTGTCGCGGTTTGGTCGCTTGTTTGGGTTTCCAGAAGTGCTGGTGGTTTGTTATGCTTATTGTTTTGTATCTTGAGTTCTATTATTATTGAGATTCTTTTCATGAAGGTACAAATCGTAATTGAATAGTTTTAGTAGAATTGTTAAGATTGATTATTTTATGAATATCGTGACAAGTTATTGAGAATAGAAACGGTATTTTGAGAAATTGAATTTGATCATATCATGGTTTAGAGAAGTAGTAGTGTTTATTTCGATTGATGCAAGAATATAATTTCCTTAATTCTACTTTGAACCGAATTATATCACTTTCATTAAACGATACTAACAAATGTATAAATGAATCGAAACTACAATTTTATTCACGGTTCCACAATTTACAATTATGGTTCATCATTATCCTATTATCATCACGACAAAAATCCTCTGCACCCAAGCAAAAACAATCGCGTTCCACCAACCCTATCTCAAACCCATTACAATACGCGCGCTTCATTGTCTCTCTCTCCCTCTTTCAGCGAATAAAAATTAACGATTCGTACACACCGCGAGCGAGCTATACAACGGAAAAGATAACGGCGGCAGATACAATCATTTGTGTATATCGAACTCGTCTGCGGCTCTCTTTCTCTCCCTCTACCCATACCCACCTATACGAGCTGGGCCGTCGCAGTCGTTAATTTGCAGTCGGCGGCGCCGCGAACGCCGCAGTTCCACTTAATCAACGGCCGCACGCCGCTGCGGCTTTTCCCCCGCCGGCCGCCTCCGTGGCGCGCTTCGCGCGTATTTATATCTTCTCTGCCTCTATCCGCCCCGTCGATCTCATCTTCGCGATCGCCCAGTAATTCACGGTTTTATGATTTCCCAGCCCGACTGCCTTTTTTTTTTAATAAGCAGGCGCTTGCGTTTTTTAGCCGAGTTGATTTGTACCGCTGCTTAGGTAAACTTTGTAACTTTTTACGCTGCTTTTTGCGGAGGGGCAGCTGGGTTATTAAGGGCCAGATGCGAGATGTGTTGGAAGAGGTTGATTGATAAAAATTAGCAATTTGCGAAGAGGATGGTATGCGATAGTGAGCGGTAAAGAAGCCGGAGAATTCGAGAGAGTTTAGTACGTAGTTTGGATTTGTTGAAAAATTAAAGAAATTCTTGTAGAGATTGTGAGTGATTAAAAGTTAAAGATGATTGAGGGTGATTGATTTTTGTGCTGTATTTATTGCAGTGGTTTTGATAAAGTTTATAGTATTACATAGTTTATGAACATTTTAATGCACAAGTTTTTATGAAAATAATTTTAATTATCGCTCTGCAAAAAATGTTTTATTAAAATTCCTTTCGTGGGAACTAACGAAAACTATTTAGCTAATTAAAGCAGCGAAACACGCCTTTCATAAATGATTACTTCTTTCGAAATGTTAGACTTGTAATGAAAAAGCGCATAAAAAGTACTCTAAAAAGTATTTTACGAGCTCTTCTTAGTTACTGTGAAATTATTTTTTTCCGAGATTCGTTAGAAGATACAAAATAAATTTCATCCTTTTTCAAAACTTCTATCCAAATTGCGCTTTAAAAAAATTTCGTCAATTTTCTATTTTTTTAAAACTTTTAACAACTTTTAATCCTTCACATCCTCGGCTATTCTAAAAGGTAAACCCTTTAAATTCATCAACCATAAAATCCTAAAAAAATACATTTTTCGTACAGATTGAAAAGAAGAGCGCGTCTCTCTCAAAAGCTCGTGAAAACATCCCTCCCTCAAAAAGGCCCCATAAACTCTCCACTACACAACCCTAGCCGAAAAAATCTCGTTCTCCGCAGTAGTCCAATAAAAAAAAAAAAATTTTTTTTCCCTTCGACGATGCATCCCCCGTATTGCGCAGCTGTAGCGCAGAAAGTAGTCGACGTTTCGTAAAAATGCCGCGCGCGAGCGGAACGAGGTTAACAATCGGGTGTATATATCCGCGCGCGTCGCGCTGTGCATCGCGATAACTAGCGCGCACGCCCCGGATGTTTATACGACGACGAGCTGCAGCGAAGCTGGGAGTCGTTGTGGCGCCTGTGCGCGCTCGTAAAAAGCTCATCGAATGACGCTACGCGATGTTTTCCACGTGCGGAGATCTGTGTTTGCGGGCGCGTGATTGCTTCAGCGATGAAAATTCAAGTACGGTTTTTAAGCGGTGGATAGTTCATTATTTTAAGGGGGTGTGATAGTTTTACTATTTTTGAATTTGTTGATTATAGATTTATTTGGGTGTTGTATAAAATGTATTGTGATGTAATCCGAATTCCAGATGTAGTTTTCTTTAGCAATTTTCCGTGCTTTCTCTATGCAAAATTTCAAGATAATATTGGAAACTATGTAGGTATATTTGAAAAAATTTTTATAATTGTCTCATTCGTTTTAAAACTTTATTCAAATGCCATTCTTGAATGTTCTGAAATATTGACTTGAAATTTCGCCTGAAAATAAAGATTCGTATTTCATCAAAATCGTTAAGCTATAGATATTTTTTATAGGCAAAAAATAACTTGCTTGGATAGAAACTGCATGTGGAACTCAATAATAATTAATGTAATAATTGACGATTACTATATTTGACAAAGAAGATTTAATATAATTAAAAAACACTTATTTTTTAAAGAAATTCTATAATTTCTTAAATTAAAACTTTAAATGTTTGTAATTTAATTTGATACAATAAACTTTTACCAAGTAAAATATATTACAACTGAAATTAATGAAATCTTTCAACCCAAATTACACAAACGCAATAATAATACACATTTTCCACGTTCGCAAATTTCATTACCCCCGAGGCCTCATCGTCGCAAGTTCCGCAACGCGACTCTCTCTTCCTGGCAAGAGGCAAGATCCGGTCTCCGTCGTCGCGCTAAGGAAACTATCGAACTAGCCGAGCCGAGACCAAAACTCGTAAAGCGCGCCTTCGCGAACTGCGCTCGCCTCTCTTCCGCTGTTTTCCGTTCCCTTATCTCCGGAAAGATGCTATCTTTCTTATTTTTTTTTCCTGCGCTGCGCCTCGGCATTTCTCCTGGCCGAGCCTCATATTACCGCTGGCGTAACCGCATGGTTTCGACGCTAAAATAAAAAAGCCAGGACTCTCGTGCCGGAGTTCCTTTTTACGATTGGCCTTTTTACGCGCTGCAGTGTTGCGAGAATTTTTAAAGATGGAAGTTGATTTTTTTTTTTCGTAAGCGAGAAGCGCGTTTCTTACTGCAATTTTAAGTTACGAAAATTGAGAATTTTCGTTTGTGTTAGTGCCACTTTATTTTGATTAAAAGTTTGTGTTCAAACGCATTACTATGAAATGTATTTATATACTGCAAATGTCTGAAAGCAGTTTATGAAATATACATGTTTACCTTTTGTACTTCTCACGTTAAAAATTTTAAGATTAATTAAAATATTATTTTCCAAAACTTTTGTCAGTAAGAAACTTTTTTCTTTGAAGAAATTAAAAACTAATATAAAGAAAAGAAAAGTTTGATAGTAGTTTTGTCGATAATAATTAAATAATAATAATAACTGTAATGCTTTTAAACTTGTGACTTCTTAAAAACTTTTTCAGAGACTCAACAGCAAAAATAGTAATCAATTATCTGCTACATTAAAAAACTTGTTTGATGAAAACTCCTTAATTTTGCATTAAATTGTACCATATCAGAAATATTAACTTTAAAAAAATGATAAGTACATTCTTATTAACCGACATTAAATATCTCACGAGCAGCAGAGTTTACTTCGAGAATTATCTTTTCATTGTATAGTTGGTTATACTAAGTGATCCGATAAGATTAGAATCAATATTGGCTCTGTATACTAAATCAATATTTTATTTATGCACATCGATATTTTAGTAATAGCTAAGTATAAATTGAATTTTGTTTCATCTTTAAGTTACAGTTTTAATCAATTTAGTCCAAATACTGGATTAATTAGATGAATCACGTAGATATTAATAATCTTTAAACATTATTGAATAAAATAACCTTTAAATATTATTTAGTTAAAATTAAAATATGTAACCGACTCTACCGACAAAACAGGAGAAAAAGTATAAAAAAAATTATAAAATGTTTACAGTTGCCTTTAAAAGAGTCAGTAGACCTTAGCCTAACAAATGATCGAAACGTTGGCATAAAACAAACCAAATAAAATAAAAATAAAAAAATGCCAAAAAAGAATCAAGTGTAAATTAATTCTTTTATCTTTTTAATTTTTAACTATGATCATTGGAAGCATATCGAGAGATACTAATTAAATAGTTTGAGACTTAAAATGTTAAGTACATCTTTTTTTTTTCTACTCAACTTTCTTGCCTACAAAGAAGCCTTATCATGCCCTTCTTGAAGAAAATACAGTATGTAACACGGGAAAAGATATTTTAGATTTGGGTATGGCGTTCTGAGCATTCATTTCTGTTCGTGCCAAACGCAGAACCCTCATTAAAAGCATCTCGTATCTTCCGTTGTTGCATACTATTTTTTGTTCTTTTATAACAATTTCTTTAAATAATTATTTGCCTTGATAATTTATAACTATATATAAAAATTTTTTATTAAAAATATGTAACGTAATAAATTTAAGGAATAAAATAAAATCTTTAAATCAAAAGAAAAACAATTTTTCTGTGCAAATGAAAAAAGCGCGGTATCTACATATGAAACTACATGAAGAGAACGTGATAAAACGCTTTCGCTCTGAACGCAGCTTATATGAGACTTATTTCAGAAAATACGTATTTATTTAAGTAAAACGGACAAACTCTTACTGTATTTTTTAAAACAAGTCTCACAAAAGCTAAGTCCAGAGCGAAAACTTTTTATCGCGTTTTCTCCATATGTAAATGAGAGCTTTTTTCATGTATATGACAGAATTCATTTTCTATTAATTTTTCAATTTAAAATTAAGTTAACTTTTTATTATATTCGTAGTTGATTAAGATAAAATATAAGTTTGTTTATACCTTAAATTTCGATAAATGAATTAATTGTGAATACGTATATAACAAAATGATAATTACTTATTTATTATCAGTAGATATATTTAATGCACACAAAGAAAAATAGTAAAAATGTCTACTAACTCTTTAGAATTTCACACTTAGAAAATCACATGCAAATATTACAACTAAACAAAGTAAAACCCACCAACCATCAAAATTTAACAAAAATCAAACCTCATCAACCGCAAAGTTCAAAAACTCAGGCAACAACAAACTCCTAATTCCTCCGTATAGCTGGCTCCCTTGAAAGGCGCATAATATTATGCACGCATATGCGTGACTCGACGGGTCACTGCCTCCTCGCGGCAAAGACACACGCGCGGTAGGTGCACTTTCTCACGTGCCGCCGGCAAAGCACCACATTAAAACTTTGCCCGCTCGCGCGTGGAGCAGCTCTCTGGCTCCCCCGGCGCGAATATTCTCGCTGGCTTGGCGCGTCTGCCTCGCTCTCGTCTCGTTGTAACAGAGGTGAACTTCTTTTTCCTCGTTGTTCCTCCATCTTTGCGTAATCGCTCTTCTTTTTTCCTTTGAGCTCTCTGCGCTCGTTTGTACCCCGGTTCCTGTTGATTCTTCGGACTTCATTGGGGTAAATTGAGCTGTGAGAGTTGCTTGCTTGACACTGAAAGCAGAAAGAGAAGTGTGTATTGTCGTGTTTGGATTAATTGTGTTGAAGTATTGTTATGAAGCTCAATTTAGCTGATTTATTGTAATAGATTATATTTGTAATTATATTTTTTAATTATGTTAAAAGGCATTAAAATGTCACTACGCCATGCATATAATAATAAATTCTTTTATAATGTTATTTGTATAATAAGTACGTAAAATTTATAAAATTTTTAATTTGAAATAGAAATTAAAATAATTAAATGTAGCGTATCCTAAGCCTATTTGCTAAAGTAGGTAAAAAACTTTTAAAAAAGCTTGTTTCAGTTCTATTTTACTTTCTTTAATAATAGTTCGATACACACTGCCTACAGAAAATATTTTCACATTGTACAAAATAAATATCTTTCCATAAACGTAAATCGAGTAACCATGAAAAATCATAGCAAGAGAGCCCAGCCAGTAAATCATACTCGCAGGCCTTTCCATACATCACCAAACGTAGAAAGAAATCAAACCTAAAAGAGCTCGAGAAAAGAAAGTAGACCCCACTCTCACGTCAATCCCAGACGAAAATCCTTACAAGCAAAACTCACGGCGATTTCTCCGCTACAAAAAAAAAAAACGAGAAAAAAAAATATCAGCACGCGCCGTGCAGCTCGCCTCTTTAAGTGCAAAAGCACATCCGTCGCGAGCCGTCTCCGGTCTTATAGACGCAAGGAGAAGCGCTACACCTTCGGACTTGGCGCGCGGATCCGAAGCATATACATCCCGACACGCGCCCGTGCGCCAGGAAGGAAACGCGCGCACGCGCCCGAATAAGCCACGCTCAGCTGGCCACGTGTATTTTCCTTGCGCGCAGGGCGCGCGCACGCGAGAACTAGAACGCGTAACATTTTAATAAACGCAATTATCCGGCCGGCGAGGAGGCCCTCGAGCAGAATCGCGCTTGCTGTTTTTCGTGACGCCCGAGGCGGCGATGGATGTGCGAAAATGAGCTGGGATTTGGCGGCGAGGTTTTCTTTGTATTTTCTTTGTAAGGTTTGGGGAATTACTTTGTGGTTTTTCTTTTTTTTTTTTCAAGATTTGAAAGTCAAATTGTAAGATAATTTAATGAACTGTTACAATTTAATACATCTGTTGTGATAGTTCTGTTAATCATATTTTTGTAATAAATAGTTAAAATTATAGTTATATAGTATTAAACATAAGAATTTTAATATAAAATTTAATTTCCTTTGATACACGTATTTGCTAGGTCAGAGCATCATATATTAAAATTTCGTCTGACCCATCTCTATCTTTAGGATAAACATTAAGATTAAAATTCTTAAAAATAATTTCATCCAACAAACATTTCTATAAAACATTTATAAAAATGATATTTAAAAAATATGAAGTTACCCACAAATATATTTATATAATTTTATAAAAAAATACGATAAATCAATAAATAAATACTTTTGCTTATTTAGAACCCAATACATTTCTCTAAATTTCTGCTTCCCAATATTACTCTCTAAATAATGCTTACTAGACGCATAATTAATCAATTCCAACAAGGTTCAAAGTCCTCGAAACAGAAAATGGATTCGCATAACTTACTCCGCGAATGGAAATATCGTAGCATCATCGGAACGAACAATAGCTTTACAGGAGGTCATTGCTACTTGAGCAAACGATCGAAAATCTCCCGACATCTGCCGCCCACGCGGCCTAATACACACATCAATGAATTGAATTATAACTCGCCTCTAAATATCCACGCGTTACCCCGCAAAATAACCGAATCCCCCGGCGATTTATTTTTCGAAGCGATTATAAAACTCGCCATTAGACAATAATAGCGCTGTACCACCGCCTCTTCATCCTATTTTAAAATCAATTTAAGACCTCGCCGCGAGCACTTCAAAGCCACAAGCCGTATACACAGCTCTACGCCCGCTGCCCACACGCTTACACCTACTTATATGTGACTATATCGTTTTACCGTACACCTAGGGCATTGTACAATACGCTGCATATCGCGGGGCTGCTCCTTTTCAATGCCCGACACACGCCGCTTATGAATAAAGCAATTAGTCTCCTCTGTCTTTTAGCGACTTCATCGGCGCGGAACATTGCGCGCCGTTGCTTTCTTTTTAATTAATGGATTATGGAAAGCGGACCCGTGAATGTGCGCGAGCTCGTGCTCTATTACGGCTCGACGATGCTCTGAGTGGGCGTACTTTCCGGTTCGTGCGCGCGAGCCTTCGTTTTCAGTCGTTTTCCCTGTGATTTTGCGCGTCTGCGTTGAATTGATGATTTTGCATGATGTGGAGGTAGTTGGGTGTTTGATGGTGATGAAATTTTCATTTTCTTATAGGATTTTAGTTGATAGTTGAACGGTTTTAGTGTCTTGTATAAATTTTCGACAAAATTTGCGAAGGATTTTAAAATTGGTGGATTATTAAAATTTTTAACAGATCAATTATGAACTATCTAATATGCTTACACATAATTTTGTCTGTATTTAGAACTACACTATATTGATTTATTAAAGGAAACGTAACAGAAAACAACCAATTTCAATTTAAATTCAAACCGAAAACGAATTCCGCTAATCATACTTCCTGATACCTCTCTTACGAAACAAACTAAGCAATCCTGCACTCACGCTCCTTCCTATCCTCGCCCACGTAACGAACGATTTCGATTTTTCCGCGCGAGCGGCAACTTTCGTCAACTCTTTTTCCCCGAAGCTCGTTCGTCCGATTTTTCAATTTTCGCCGGAATATCGCGCGAATTTACGCGCCGAACCGAAAATACGGGTCGAAAATCGCCGAGGAAAGTATAAAGAGAGCCGGGCGCCCCCGAAAAAGAGAGGCAAAACAAACGCGTAAGGCGTTCTCGCATAAAACTCTTTGCTACTGCCGCGCCGACGGAATACAAAAGCTCGTATCGTCGAGCGAAAAATATAAGGCTAGGTCGGGCAGTGCTCTCTTATTGTTGCCGCCGACGTCGAGAGAGCGAGAGGTGAATTCGGAAAGGAGAGAAAGCTAGCATTTCTTGTCAGTCGGTCGGATCGTCTCGAATGGACGTTTCATAAGAGAATTGGAATTATGTGTCGGATGTTTTATCGTTCATAAAAGTAGTCGTGTCTGCTTATGTCGGCTTGTTTATATAGTACTGAAAATTATCCGGATCAAGTATATAAGTCCATAAAGCTTCCAGACAAATCGAGTCTGAAAGCCTTGTTCTATTTCCCGCGTTGACAGATCGGCTCGAAATTCAACTTTTATTTGTATTAACGTTCTCCTCATTTCCTCACAATCCTCGCTAATCAATTTCCAAATCCTACTCAAACTTCCGCACCAGGGCGTCCTGAAAAATTACCTATATTCCCTCCTTTCATCCTCAATCATCGTCCGCCATTCAAACAAACCCGAGCATCCGCACACCCTCATCCATTCGTCTTTTTGAGCGATTAACGCCCGCCCGCAGCTATATTCGCGCATTGCCAAAGTCTCTGATGATCCTCCCCGTAACGTCGGCTCTTTCTCTCTCTCGCGAGGGCATTGATGCGCGCGACGTTCTTAATTAAACCGGAGGGCTGGGGGGAGCGATTCCCCGGTTAGCAATTTAATTAACTCGCGACGTCAAAGCTTGGCCGATGGTCACGCGAGAGCAAGAGAGAGAGAAATGATATATTAATTAAGGCTATCGCGAGCTGCGGAGGGCTACAAGTGATGCCGACGAGCAACAAAGGAAAGCGAGAAATTAAACTTTTCACCTTGCCACCGCTGATCGTTCTGTGATTACTTTTCAGGAAGGCTAATCGAAGGGTTTCTTTTTTTTTTAGAGGGAGAGTCTGGATTTAATTAGAGATATTAAGCATTGCGAGAGGTTGAAATTTTTTGTGTTGCTCGTTTTGCGGGATGTGGAAGTTGTGTATACAGTTTTTTCCGTGTGATGGGTGCAATGATCGGCTGGATTAATTTTAGAGATTATGGATTTTCATTACGGATTATCTGATAAATATGTATAAAATAAGACTCAGTTTGTTAATAAAATAAAGAGGAATCTAATTATAACCATTTCTTAGATTTTATCAATAAATTTTGCGTTCAAAATGCACATAAAATATTTTAACATCCGAGTTACGAGATTATCAAATGCAGCTTTATTTAAAAAAGTGTAGTACATTACAAGGTTTTTGTAGTACATACTTCTTATCAGTTATTGAATATAAAGATCTTAGAATCTTAACAGAAATACATTTAAGATATTATAAAATTGTATTTATATTATTTGTATTGTAAAACATCTGAAATAAATTTTGATACAAACTTTTGACACTTACAAACAGCAGTTTCAATAGATCAAAAGAAGTTAAAATTAAGCGAAGCATTTACTCAACAACTTCTCTTAAAGCTGTACGATAAAAGCAAAAGAAAGCGCAACAATAACAAAAGGAAGGTCGTCTAGACAGCTTCTGAAGTACAAAATGAAAGAAGAATTCGGCGCCTCGGATGCATTTCACGCGGTTCTGGCATTGAGCCCGTACAACTCCCTTATTCATTCTTTCATGACCCGATGTGCATGTGAATAATCTTTTCTTACGCATAAACTCGTTCAAGTTAAATTCTTGATAAAATTTTTAAAGTTTTCTCAATAAAATAAAAAGAGAATTATGATTTCATTATTTTATTGTTCAAATTAGATAAATTTAAATAAAAATTTTTTAAAAATATACTACAAAGTATGAAATAATTTATCTTGACCTCATTCACATTTATGAACATCAACATAAAAATACTTCTAAGGTTAGTTATCCTGTACAGTAGATGATAGTGGAAAACCTCTAGAACGCTACACGGTCAAGATAAGCAAAATCAACGTTTTTTATTATTTACGAAAAAATAAAAGATAGAATCAGCAAACATTTTTTTATTTTTCTAAAGAATTTCTATATCTATAATAGGTTATTATTGTATACTTATTTACGGTGAATAAAATATTAGTCTTATAATATTGTGCATTGCCATCGATTTCTGAGCTAAGCTTATTAGGAAGTTATTTAAAAAACAAACAATAAAAAATCACCCAGACGGATAAATAAAACATCAAATTAATAAAAACTTGGCAATTACAAATTGAGCAATTTTTAAATTTATATTCTTTTTCTTCGATATAACTTATCACTCTTTATAATCGATAATTATTTTTCACTTAAAAGCAAATAATAAATGAACAGAAAATTTTATCAATAAAATTTATTCAAACTTTTAATACATAAAGAAAAAATCGTATCTACGTCATAATAGTACGAAATAAACTTTCCGAAAACAAGTCTATAAGAATTCCCACACAGCAGCGCGTCATTTTTGTCAATATACAATCCGTGCGCGTAAACCTCGAAACAACGTCGCTGCAAAGTTGCCCGCGCGAAAATAACGACGCACGATACGCGGCGCTCGCGAGAAAGCAAAAAATACGCGCGAGCGGATAAATTCAGCGAAAGAGGCGCGCAGAGACAGAAGAATCGGTTTATTTACGAAAGCTCGCGTGTAACACACCGACGAGGGGGAGCTTGCAGGAATGAATATGCAGGAGCCGCGGGGCGATATTTACGGCAGTGCGTGCGCGCGGAGCTCGCTTTCAAAAAGATGTTGTGGCACGGCTCTTTTTAAAGCTCCCGCCCCGAATATATGCACACGCGGAGTTGACGAGTTTACAAAAGACGACGAGCTTTTTGTTGGCCCCCTCGCCGCCGTCTCTTTGTGCTCCATATTGTTTTATTGGCGCGCTTTGTGCGCGCGAGCTTTTTCGTGGATCGGCTGGGCGGAGGGGAAAAAATATATAAAGTGCTAATTGCACTGCTCGAGTTCACGCGCTCGTCTTCCGCGAGCCATTTTTTGCGGCTTGCGTCCTTCTATTACAGAGCCAAACATTTTAATTAAACCGAGAGTTTGCATCGTTGCGAATTGTTTCTCTGAGATAGACGGCGCGAAATTAACGCATGAATCAACGATGATGCGAATGTTCAATTATGCGTAGCAGTTACGGAGATCGTCTATTATTTCTTTGCTGCATGAGTGATTCGACGCGTCGGGCTTGATAAATTTTTTTACTTTTAAATTCATTGGTGCAAATTAAATAAAGAAAAAGCAATACCTTCAAATGTGTTACCAAGAATCAAGCATTTGGTTTGTAAATATTAAATTTTATTCGATGCTTAGAAGAAAATATTCATGGAAACTTATAATTTATCACACGAAAAATTATTTCAAAGGAAGAAGTACATCTCAGTCTTGAAAGTCGTGAAAGAAGTAAGGTAAAAGTAAAAATAGCAATGAATTGCCGTATCTCACACTTTCATTCTTTCTATTTCAAGTTTGACACGTTTTGACGAGCAATCTTCGCAGCAATCTAAATTTACTTCGTAGACACTTTCAAGTATCTCGCGCTACTCGCGAGGGAAAAAGGGAGGAGAGCGTAAGCGATTAGGACTTAGATCACTTAGGTGTCTTGAGCTTCTGACGACTCTTTACTGCTACCATGTGTTGAAAAAAATTGGGTCGTTCCGGATATCTCCCGCGAAAATCTCGAGTTCTACATCAAAGGCTTTCAAAAGCTCTTTTCTCGGGGAGTACAAGTCGGTTCTTTTATCTGAAGGAAGACGATGTTTCGATGTTCAGATATTAATGCTAGAATATTATAAAGTATTACGAGTAAAGTGAACATCTTTTATAACAATCTTCTCATCAATTGTATTTTTATTGGCTAGGATTTATTTAAAATATTCAAATGTCTTTTGTAATTATTTATGTATTAACCACATATAATTGTATTGTTAAAATATTTAAAGTTAAAATATTTAATATTAAATTACTAATAAATCTTATTTTAATTATTAAAACAAGCTTATAATTTACATGACAAGCTTATATCAAACTGATTTTAATTAGTAAGATAATTATTAAAGCTATTCATTTTTAATATCCCTAAAAGAAGAGTATCCACAACATAGAATTCACCATAAAACTTTCCACTTCGTCCAACAAAATTCAATTCAGCAAAAAGTATTACGTTCGCTTGACAGCTCGGATAATACTTCGTCCCGCTTCGTTTTGCGAAGGGGTTGAAATTTTCGGTGGAGCAAGGAATAGTCTTTTTTCGTCCAGTATCTTTTGACAGGTGGCGCGCACTTCAGCTTTATTACCCCAAACGTCAGGAAGCAGCGTCGGTGGCGTTTCTCTCTCTCTCTCTTTCTCTTTCTCTCCCTCGTTTTCTCTCTTTCACTCACTCTTGCTCTCACGATCTCGGCCGAATTCCCTTTCCTGTCTCGCAATGACAAATGAAAATGTCCTTTTCATTTCGAGGCTCCTCTTTATCTCCCTGGTACGGCAGTCCAGAAAGTCCATCGCCACTCACCGACTTTGTATCTCTCTTTCGCCTTTCGCTTTGTGGTTTCATTTAAAAATTATGATTTTCTTCCTCCCAGCTCTGTCTGTGCTCCCTTGAGGCTCGGCTTGTTTCTGACTTGATCGATCACGCGGTCCGGTGTCGCTTGAATTATTTTCGAGCTTGACAAATTTTACTGTAATATCAAGTCCATTCGACGAAATGGTTGTATTGTTATTTTAAGCTCCGCTTTTATTGAAATTTTTATCAGTTAATTAAACGTTATAGGTTTCGATTGATTTATACGATGTAAACAATAACTTGTTAAATAATCCGTGAACCATAAGTTTTACAAATATAAATTTTCACTCATACTAAATAATTATTTAAATATTTATTAATGTATATATTGTTGCAATATAAACTATCCATTGATGAAGAACTTCAAATTAAATTTGTGAAAATTTTCATCAAAAGTTTTATTATGACACCAAAGTAGGTCACTACTGTCTGAATATTATTATTTATTCTTTACCAATTTTCATTTATCTTTGTTCCTGTTTCATTAGTATAGAAGAGTCAGTAATTAAAATTTTTAAAAATCTACTCTTATATTTCACTTTGAGAATTCTAATTTTATTCTAATTTATTTCAAATTTAATTACGCTTTTCAAATTTTTCTTCTATTGTCAAAAATAAAATTAATATTTAAAATTCTTATTACACTGCTATGATAAACGTAATACTTCATTTGAATAACGTTTACTCATCCCTAATTTGTCCAGATTTTTTACCATAATATGTTTAGAACATGGTTAACATCAATTGATTCATAACCCTATATGCATAAACATACAAATAACACAGTTTATTTTATTTGATATTAAATTTAAATAAAATATTTATTTTTAAATTATTTTTTGCAATAACTGAGACTTAACAATGTAGATGAAAATGTGCTTTTAATATAATACATTAAGTTTATATGTACATGTTCTGCGTTAAAAATGACAGTTTACTATACTTCGAAACTAATAATTTCGTGTAACTAATATTTTTAACTAATATTTTTGGTTATAATAGTAAAATTTTTTATGGTTTGCTTCAGCTATTTTTGAAAAAATACAAAATTATTGATGAATGCAAGAGTTCTTCTTAATGTTACGTAATTTTTAGATTTTATTGGTTCTGCAGAATTTTATACCAAGTTATAATTTTATACCTATTTTACACGCGCCTCGTAATTTTTTGATAGGTTATTTTGAAATCTAAACTAAACTTCTTCTGTTTCTTAAGCTGTCGATCGAGTCAAGTTCGAGACATCT
>UELX01001187.1:0-49114 GCA_900480035.1 Eupelmus urozonus
ATAGCGTACGATGATTCTATTGTTCGCGTGGTGAGGAATTGATGAAAGAAGAAGACTCTGTTGATCTCCACGAACTATCCAATTTATTAAAATGTTGTCGACGTTTCGAACGTGTTAAAGTACGTCCCTTCTCAAGGCAGTTGATTAGTAAACTGGGGTGTCTACGGAGTCTCATTGTCGATATGTTTTACTGACCAAGAACTGCCTTGAGAAGGGACGTACTTTAACGGCAAAATTTTAATAAATTGGATAGGTCGTAGAGATCAACACAGTCTTCTTTTTTCATCAAATAAAATTTCAGTCTTTATTAAAATCCATATAAAAAAGCTCACTAATAAAAACAAACAACAAATCACACTACTCTCCTCAAGTAGCGCCGTAACGCCAGTCCACGCAGAAAAACTCATACTCGACGAAAGCACCGCGCCCTCCCCTTCATCCCAGCACACCTCAGCTTCGTATCCGAACTTTCTTCCTATCCTTCTCCCTCCCCGGTACTCTTAAAGAGATGCGTACGAAATCCCCGGAGGGTGCGACGTGCGCGCGTATATAGTTTCGCGCCCCCAAGGCGTGGCTCGATTGCGCGCGCGCGCGGGTCCCATGCAAAACACGCGCATCTTGCCCTACACACGACGCACACCGGTAAATGGAGAGAAGAAGCTGGGAAGAAAAAAAAAAGAAACGTCGGAGGGTGAGACGAGAACAGGGAAAGAGAGAGAGAAAGAGACAAAAGGATGCCGCGAGGAGTCACTATACGCGCGTGGGCGGCGGAAAGCTTTCGTCCGGTCGATAAAGCTCGCGCTCTCCTGCTCGACTTTCGACGCGGTTCCCGGCAGAGAGACGGAGAGGAGTAGAAAAAAAACAAGTTCAAAGAAAACACACGGCGCCGCTCTGCCTCTCTGACCCATTAACCCTTTTGAGGGCGGAGTTGCATCGCTTAATGGAATCGACGACGACCTTCTGCGACGAGCTTTCGGAGGAGCCAGAGAGAAAGAGAGAAAATAAGTCGAGCGTCTCGCAATCGGGCTCTGTGGACGTACATTGTTCGCTGACGTCTTTTTGGAGAGGCGCTGGCTGATGTGTTGCGCGACGATGTTTATTGGGCGATGAGTGGGCACTTGAAATTACGGTTTCAAGAATGCTTTTCTAGCTGGGTGGGAGTGTTGGTTTGATGATATTGATATTGATGTAGATTAATTAGCTTATGGAAGTTGGATAGTAAGGATATTAGAAGCAGGGAGCTTTTAATTTTGCTGATACATAATGAAATTTTGTGTTGAATGGGCATTGTATATTGTGATTACGTTAACTAGTATTATGCTTATATTCTCGTTTTAAATTTCACGAGACCAGCAGGGCACAAAACTCATAAATGCTCTGTTGAAGATAAATGCATAAATAACACATAATTACAATAATATCGCATAAATCCGTATAAAACGGGACCTTTAATTATAAATATACGCGTGGAAAATCCGCATAGCGATATTAAATGACAAGCGCGAATCTATTGTCTCTTACAGCGCTGATTTCGACTTATTTCTTCGTAAATTAATTTAATAAAGTCATTAAAAGCTCTCCCCCCTCAAAAATCTAAAAATAAAAACATTCGAATATCAATCCCAGCCGAATCAGGCAGCGCGGAAAAAGTTATTCGTTCATTATCGGCGCAATATTCTTTCTCTCTGCCAGACAAATTCATTTACGCGGGAAACGTAATCATGCCGCAGCGCTTAATCGGGAATTCATCGGTGCGTATCGGATAACATCGAACGGGCACAGAGCAGCGAATACGAGGACTGCGGAACGAGTGGCGGGAGAAAAAAAACGAGAACGAAGTAGAACAATGACGAATTCGGGTTTTCGCCGGTGCGCGCTGCATTTTTGTGAGTTTCGGGACAGCAGAGAGAACGGCCGAAAAGTAATTACCCCGAGTGGTCCCGTCGTGCATTCCGCGCGATTGTCGTGTTTGCGGTATGGCAGGCGGCAGAGAGAGGGAGAGCTTTTATTTTTTTTATTTTTTTGTCCGTTTCATCGAGCGGGCGAATTTTTTGGAAGGGTGATTACAAACAGCGGGCACTTTTTAATGGTTTATTAAAGCTTGAAGCCATTGATACAGGTGCCGCTTAATTAGCTTTGTGCGCAGGGGACAAAGGAAAAATCGACTTTGTCGTAAGCGGATTCGGCCGTAACTGTTATTTAATCAAGTATATTTTAATGCTGCTGGGAGCGTTGATTTTTATTGCTTTTGGCAGTGTTGGATAATAACTTTGTGTATTTAATGCATCCACAATAAAATTTGTTCAAATGGGAAATTGATTATGTCGTCGTTATTAAATACACGTGTTTTTGTTTTAATTCCGTTCTAAATGACAACTTTGTGATTTAAATGAATTTTTAAAAAATATTTTTATTTTGCTCTATGGGTTTTAATTCAACTCTTTCAATTATTCAAAATTAGTGAACTAATTTCTAAATTAGTTGGGGTATTTGAGTATTCAAATTGATTTATACTATGTAAATACAAACTACGTTCGGATAAATAAATGTGTACTCAACTCAATAAATTGCACTTAAATAAATTAAAAAGAAAGTAAAAGCATAATTTATTACGACTAAGAAATTATTTAGTTTTATTTTTAGAAACATCAATTAATTATGCTAGAGAAAGCCAAGAGAAAAACAAGAATTTTCGCGTTGAGTCTTATGATGTGCAAGTGGCGAAAGAAGGGCGATCCATTTCCTTCCCACAAGTGCCACGCCCCGTGCTGCAAACCTACACACCTTCTTTTTTCACCCTGCCAGCGGTGAAGATTCTGAGGCTGTATAGGGCTGAGATTTTCACGCAATTTAGAGAAAATTAAGAACGAAAAGAACTACAGGTCTAAATGAAAAGTTAAATTAAACTTTAAAGTTACTTCTTACAATGTTTCAAAGAATAACTATATTATAAAAAAAAAATAAACATTTCATAAATAAATCAGGATATTCTTTGTCATATTGATAACTTTGCCATAAAAAATTACAAGAACGTATCCACATTATCCGTTATTCCAACCTTACTCCCGAACTCGCGGAAAATATTCCATGCACTTGGCGATCAAAAAGTCGTAAAAGTATGATAACGGAAAATCGTCCGTATCCCCGCCGTTCCCAACACTTCCGTCTCTCACGGAGTTTGGTTCGGCCGTGGCGTTCTTCGCGCACAGTCATCCGCATATATCACGGATTCGGCAAAAAGGCGCGCGCGTAAATATGTATGTTTGCGCGCGAATCTATAAAAAATTGACTGCTGGCGTAAATTTTGGAATTGTGCTGATACCACAACCTTAGCTACGCTTTTGTATTTATAAAGCAAATCTGACTATTGCGAATTTCGGAATTTAATCACCTAAACACGTAAATCAGAATTTTCAATCGGACGTGAAATATTTGTAGATAGTCTACCCGTAAAGTGTTTGCCCGCATACATAACATTTTATTCACGATTCGCTAAAACTCATCGATAAACCCCTCACAGTCACAACATTACGCCTGCGCTTACGATCAAAAGCGTGCATCCACCTCCCATCTAAACTTTTCTCGCAACACACAGCCTCACGGAGCTCACTCGTAAACTTCTCCACGACGGCCTGCTGGTAATAAAGCACCCCGGCCTTTTTCCGGTCAGCACGCCGCCGTAGTTTCGGAAAAGTCTTGAGCTCCGGGCCAGCCCCTACCTAAGCCGGGCCGATAATGAAGAGAATCGCGGGGCGAGTTTATTCTGCACCTGATGCAGAGCCTCGATTTACGAGTTGGCCGAGCTGACAAGCGACCTACTGACTCGGCTGGCGATCTGGCTAGCTGTCGCGCTCGCGTGTAAGTGACGTTGAAGGATCCTTGTTTTGCCGCGGATCGGGATTGCTGACGGCAACGTTTTCGTTAAGTAGCGTTTCATTGACGGATGTGTGGTTTGAGGATTTTTATTGGCGGATGAATGATTGTGATTGTGAGCTGATTACTGGTAATGGATGGATCGGGGAAAATGTGTTATTTTTAATATTGAAATAATGTTTTACTTTACTTTTAATAATGTGGAAAATTGTCACGAGATGGCTTTGCAATAATCGTGAGAGAAAAAACGTTGAAAACCTTTCCCAGGAAGTGCACTCGTGCATATTGCTGCGTAAAATTGAATAATTAAGTTTTACAATTCTGAAAAAAAGCGGATTTTAGCTTCTTTTGAACGGATTTTTTTTTACTTCATGAGTTTTGAATGCGCTGTACTAATAGTAAATGTAAACTTCGTTCAACTTAAAAAATCTTTTGATGAATTTTAAAAATTTCACAAAAAAGGGCTATAGCCAAAATATTCCGCGTATCGCTCAATCTAATCGACTTACGCTTGTAAAAGTATATTCCCAAAAGAGTAAAAATCTGTCGGTAAAACATTCACAAAAACTCGTTCAGATAATCACGCAAACCACGTTAAATCCCCCTCGCTCATAGAGACGTATTAATGACGGTGATGCACTCCATCGGCCATACCGTTTCGCCCGTATACCTACATACACATACATTCAATTTATACTCGCATAGGTTGAAAAAGAGTAGTACAAAAAAAAAAACAAAAAAAAAAAAAAAAATCGTACACTGAAGCAAAACAGAATATGCGTACGTGGAGAAAAAAGGTGTATAATGAACGTACGGATATGGACTGGTGCGGGTACGCGGATCAAAGCTTTCCCCAGTTAGCAGGCATTCGTTTTCGCGGCGGTGCTTGCTTTCATGAGTGCATGTGCTTTTTTCTCGGCTGCACTATTAGTTCGAGAGAGCGCGATGGAAAGTAGAGTTGCGATGATGACACACTGATGGAAAGAGAGAAAGGGAAAGAGAGCAAAATAAAGAGAGATGGAGAGAAGAAGAAAGTGTCAGAGAGATGGAAGGTGAGAGTGAGTGGAAAATAAAAAAAAAAAAGTGCGGAAAGAGGATGAGACAGTCGAGATGACAGAGACAGTGAGTTGACGTGCGAGTGAATCAAAAGGCGACTGCAGAACCAGAGATCCGTGTGGGTGTGTATCATATGCAGCAGCTCTCTTTATTATTCGCTCGCACCTCTAAAAAGGTGCGAGCGAATAATAAAGAGAGAAAATATAAATTATGAAGATAAAAGCGCGAGCGAAGGGTGTATGCGAGTGACAAAATAAAGCAAAAAAAGCGAGAGCGCCTGACGTTGAAGCGCTCACGTGTGTATCTGAAAGCGAGAGCGCACGGATAGTATGATTTAATTTTTCCCTTTTTTCAGCAGTTTAAATGTATTTGAAATCTGTGTTTAATTTCAACAAATCTTTATTGGGGATCTCGAAACAGTTACGCCACGTTTAACATTTTCCGTTAATGCAGAATTACTGAAAGGATTGGAAAGAATCTTTTATTTATTTAAAACTTACAAAGGCCATTGTGATTCGTAATGTTTTTATACTCATTATAACTCATTAGATTGTTTCAATAGACATTTAATCTGCACAAAACCTTCATTATAAAAGAATACGTTGATAGTGAATTTTACAGAAAAAAGCAATAGATACGGTAAAAAAGCAAAGTGTATTAATAAAATTCAGCGATAAAGACATTAGTTTTAAGCCTAGAAGCTGTATACGTGGCGTATAAAGATAAGTATAATACATGCGGTCAATTAACTAAAAAACGACTTATTACGGTCGAGGCAGTAATGGAAGTTTAACCCAAAAGTCGGTCGTACGCTGGTCACGTTGTCCTCAGTAAGCGAAACGTGGTTAGGCAAAACGACGGTCAGCGAAATAGTAAAATAATATTGATATATTTTATGACCCAATGTGCCGTTTTGTTGTTAATGCAAAACTAAGGAATATATCGATATCATATAAATATATATCTATAGATTTTGAATGTATGCTTCTACCTCAATTTTGATTTTAGTGCAAAAATCGTTTTAATTAACTTTAAAGATATTTATCAAATTGATAAAAAACTATTGCTTATACGTAATTAATGTATGCGAAAATTTTTTTTTTCTTTTTATTCATTATGCAAATTTTTTGTGTGCAGTGATAGTCAGATGTAGGTGAATGTATTGTTAAAGTTAATGAACGAATTATACGTTTTGTGTACAATTTTATCTGTTATACATCATTTTTCCGTATTTTCACACAGTAACGGTTTATAAATGATAATTAATACTCATTACTGCAAGAATTTAAATCATTTATTTAACCTAAGCTTTGGCATAACAATTAAGAAACATTTATACTATATAATATAATTTCATTGAACGATTTAATACTATAAATAATGCAAAAGTATTCCAAAATAATAGCGTTTTATTCGCAACAGTCATTATTATTTAATATTATTATTAACACTCAAGCAACTCAGTAACCATCTATCCCATGGCATTTCATCATACAACCCAAACCCGCGCAGCGCCATAGCCTACACTCGCGCAGCGTCCGATCGCTCGAAATTCTTCCTCTAATTATAACATAATAAGCCAAAATGAATAATCATTTACGGAGGCGGGGGCGGACGCGTCCTCGCGCTCCCGCGATGTAATGAAAACGCATTTCAGCCGGCAACTAATTGGCCCTATTTGCTCGGCAAACTACCGGCTTGCGCCCGGGATGTGCCATTTTGATAAACATTCGCATCCTGGCAGCGACGGGGTGCGAACTAATTATGGCGCTTATATGAAAATGTAATATTTAATTAAAATCCTCCATCCCCCACCATTATACAACAATGCGCTCGCGCTTCTCGCTTCGTACAACTGCGAGCACCGTATAAATAACCTAGCCGAGAGCGAGGGGGCAGGAGGGGGAGGGACAGTAGTGCAATGATTTCGCGAATTTATTGCGAGTAAGCTCGATCCGCAAGCGCGCATTTACGTAAATTCCGGCGTGCTTAGAATCTACGAGCTACGCGGGGTCATCGTCGTCGCCGGTGTATAGCTATGTATAGGTATAGGGGGTGTAGGGTGAGAGTCGAGTGCGAGTACAAGGCGCGTCCCTCGATTGTTCGGCTATTGTAGTGGCCGGCCAAGGGTGGGGCTAATGGCCGATGACGCTGCTCTGTCGCTCTGAGCTATATGTTTAAAGTTGATTTTGCCGGCTTCCGCAGATTATTGAGGGAGGTTACTTGGTGAAAATGATTTCCGGAAGATTTTAATTTGGATGTTTTTGATGTGAGTGATCATCCATTCCTATGATAAAAAATATTTTTGAAAGCTATGGAGACGTTACGTTCTTACAGTTCTGTGAAACGGTGAATTTTACGGGAAACAAGAATAGAAAATCTAGAGAGAAATAAAACAATTTTTAGGAAAAAAAAACTGTCAACTTTTATCGTTTTTGAAAAAAATAACGAAATTCTATTTTTCAAAATATATTTTCCTGAAAACTGTAAAAGTGTAAAAGCTTTTGGTGTCGTAACTCATTAGGAAGACAACGCACAGCACTAAAATCTACTGCAAAACTTAAAAAACGAACAATATTTCGATTTTCCAAAAAAAATCCATACGCTCAAATTCCCAATCAAAATTTTGCAACAATCTCATTTAACTTGCAAGTGCAACTTGCTCTGCCTTCTTCCACCTCGATTTTCCCATCCCGCCTCGCGTCGGAAATAAGCCTAATGCGAAAAGTACTTACCGAACAGCCTGGGAAAATCGCGAAACAGATAACGCATAACTGCAAGCGCTCACGAAGTTGGCAAATTGAAACTTGCTCCTCCTTTTCTCTGTGTCTGGGGCGCAAGCGCGCGTTAGTAGCAGCGGCGTCGGCGGCGCAAGACATGTTTGCCTACGTTAAGCTACTTTACCCGCGGGTGTACGTCGCGAGAGAGAGAGAGAGAGAGCTAGACGACGAGATTTGTGTGCACGTGTACAGACGCGTGCGTTTAAGCTCTTCTTTGACGAAAGCGCGCGACGCTACTGTGGTTACCGAAGCGTGCGGACAAGTGCGCGCTGTCACATTTTGGGATGTTGGGTTTCGCGCTGTGTGTCGGGAGGAGCGAGAGTCCTTTAATCGAGGCCGCTCGTGCGGAGGTGGAATTTTAAACTGATATTTTAGCGAAGGAGGTGAGTGCCGGAAGCTAGGACGTATTCTGTGACGTTCGATTTTTAGAGCGTGACGGATAAGGGAGATTGAATTAGGTTGGGTGTAATCTAGGATATATAAAGTTGAAAGTACTGCCGTGGGGCTTGAGAATGAAATTATAAATTATTATTTAAAACTGAGCGCGATAACTTTACTTTTTACTTAAGCTTTTCGAGTATCAAAACTTGCGCGAAAAATTTTTTTTGAAATCAGTTTTAAAATAGTATACGTAATATGTTAACCAAGCAAGTATTGCAGGCGTGATAAATAGTCGCTAGGGCGACAAACCAGCCCGTGCGTGAAACACTTGCTTAGCGCACTCGTTGCGTAAGTTCTAAATGTTGCTCTTAAACTTGTAAAATTCTTTTATTTATCAAATAAATAAGAAAAACTCACATATCGACTATTATTGAAGTATCAATTGCCATAACTCACCTGCAACATAAAAAAAAACATTAAATTATTAAACATATGTATTTCAAGTATATCAATTATGTCAATATAATTAAAAAAAATAATAAATGAAATTGATAAATTGATAATTACATGTCGTTTAAATTTTTCCAACTATATTATTGAAAACCAGGTAACCTTATTACCAAATAAAACTGCAGATTTGAATATGGAATGTCGAACTCCACTTAAAATCAGAAAAAAATCCAATAGAACCTTTTATTCCTGAATCAGGACTTAGCTCAAAAATAGCGTCGCTCTATACGCTTGGGCCTTGGAACGCAAAGCGAAAAATGAATCGCATGCGCGCGCGCGAGCTAGGGGCCGACCAGATGGAATTTCCGCGACTCTTTCCTTGATTAAAAGATCAGCTTAATGCCATTATGGAACGGGAGAGGAATGGGCTCGTTCGTAGTGGATTTTTCACGAGTCGCCGGCGACAACGTGATATCCCGTCGTAATTTCCGCGCTTGCGCTCGCTCAGTTAAGGCTTGAGCGCGCGGCGTAAAAAGATAGAGGCGCAACCGAGAGGGAAAAAAGATAGATAGATAGAAAGAGAGGGGAAGGGATAAAGTTAAAAGAGGAAGGAAAAAACCGAGAAAGGGAAGAAGGAGCACAGCATTCGTTTTTCAGCTGAGAGAGAGAGAGAGAGGGAGATCGCCAACATACTGGGATAGGAAGGAAGAGGATCACGTCAAAGGTCACAACAAATTTTTTCGTCCAATCAGCGCTTTTTGCTGTTTATGAGATTACTTTGATGGGGTAATTTTATCAGTCTTTTTAAGCCTGGAATTCTTAGTGAAAATATGTAGTTGAAATTTTAATTATAACTATGAAATATAAAATTTTATTAAATTTGTATTATATTCTATTATTTTTCAATAATTTATATTTTAGATTCAAATAGAATTTTTTAAGTTTCAAAATATGAAAAAAACTTTCATTTAGTTTCAGTACGAGTAAGTACAGTTAATAAATAGAATATTTCACTATTTATTTACGTTTTTATGACTTTTTCATTCGAAAATACTTCTAGAAATGTTAAAAGTTTTAAAAGTGCCGTTATACAGCTTCATATACAATTTTTAAGTGCACTGAACCATATCAACATGTTTATTTTGAAAAAGTTTTTTCTGACTTTAAAAATGACATTTTTATCTAACAAGAACTTTCAAGTTCTAAACATCATCAACCCAACTGCAGAAAATATCTTTTTATGAAAAACAAATTTCCACTAATCTATCACTTAAAAAAGCGTATACCAATGTCATTCCATCCTCACCAAACACCCACACCCAAAATAAGTCATTAGAATTCCATCCACTCCTCCAAAATTAACCCCAATACCAACACCTCGAGGTCTCACTTCAACACCCCCATCCCATTGTCTCCCCCAAATACAATATAACATCAGCCGTCCGGCCGATAATCATCATGTACGTGCCGTCCAGACACGCCGGCAATTAGCGCGCGTATTTCGCAAAGACTCTCCCCGCCCCCGTCGGGCTGCATCTCCGCGAAGCGTGTCCGCAATCAGGACGCTGGCTTGGGCCTGAGTGTCCAGGGGTCTACACGACGAATTATCGGGCGCTTAAAGGCCCGGCGAGCCGAGGCTCTCTCGCTACACTCCTACACTCGAGTGATTAAGCGTAACGGATCGGATGCATTTCCTGTAATTCCAAGGGAATTTCGGAAGCGTCGCAGCGCCGAACTGTCGCCTGTATAAAGCGATCGCTGACCCGACCCGTCGCGAGACGAGCTGTGTGTGCATGCCCCGACGGCCGAGAATCAGGTGGATGTCTGCCGGAGGACGTATGTGGGACGCGAGCCGGAGTTGCTTTGTTTGTTTACAATGTGCGGTCGGTTTGTTTGAAAGTTTGGGTAACGTCTTTGGATGATTGTTGGATATTGTTTGGAGGTGTGCGGGTAGTCGAAGTGTCGGGATACCAGAAATTGTTGCATATCTCTAAGCTAATTGTAACTTCAAAATGTAACTAATTAGTGGGCACACCCGGAATAGAGCTTTTCATAGTTATTTGGGAAAATAATGTAATTTTTTTCATTTTGTTTATTAATACAATTGGAGTACTAAATATACATGATAAAATTCTAATTTTTCTCGTAAATATGTTAAAGGTACAATTACGAAAATTTTATTATAACGTATAAAGATAAAATTTATTACTGTTATTCTCATAAAATAATATTGCCATGTAACCATGCTTACGTAAGTGTTTACTTAATTAAAGGAGCTCTAACAATATTATAGCAAACTGAATAGTTTTTCAGTACTTTACTGAAATATTGTAATATTACGAATGATGCAATATAAAAGAAAAATACATTATAAGATAAAAAAATGTCCAATATAATTAGTAATATTGCAAGTCTGAATTTCATAATGCAAGAAAAATGACTTTCTCAGACAAAGGGCGTTTTCTTATTTTTCAAGATACCGTTTTGTTTCTTGAATAAATTCTGATGGACTCGGCGATAAAAGTAATTTAAAAAATAAATAAAAATCACAAAGCTACATCCAAATATCAATAACTACGTAAATCTGTAATATATTTAAATGTAATTTTTTTACTTTCATTCATTTCTTAATTCTTTTGTTATTGTTAAGCTCACCTAAAATTATTCAAGGTTCAAAATAAGATTTTAAAAAATAAAGTCAGGCAAAAAAAGTAAAACAACTTAATAGAAAGAACAGCTATTTTTTTTATATTGTAATATTTCAGTCAAGTGCTAAAATAACTTTACGCAAGAAAACTATTTAGTGCGCCATAACATCGACGTAGCTACCTTAAATAAAACCAGGACAAATATTTATATTACTCTCAAAACTAAAATAGTAAAAGCTCTTTTATTAAACTATTTTATTAGCCTTTATAACGCTTCTCCACGCCAGCAACGTCACCTCTATTCATTATTTCAACATTTTTTTTTTTCAAACCTGACGTCAAATAGATTTTTTACGATACAGCCCGATGACGCAAGCGCGCCCGGCGAGTTTTATCGGCAGTAAAGTTACAGAGCGTAATTAATTAATCGACGCGCGCGTGCATCTCGCTCGCGTCGTAAAAAATGCGCGATATATATACAGCATCCCGAGCGCGTCTTCGTTCCCGATGATTCATTGATTCTTCCGGTCGTGCCTTAAACCGTTATAAAATCCCTCGACTAGCCTATTTTCGTCGTCCGATTACGTCGAGCTTGCGACCGTTCCGGCAGCTCTCGCGCCACCATTTCCAAGCTCAGCTTTATTAATTGTACTGATTCGATCATCCGGTAATTAATCTTTCCGTCGCGCTGCATGTATCTCGTTACGTAACGAAGTCGATTCGGTATTATTTAATAATGGCCACGCTGACGCGCGTCGGAATGAAAATCCGATAGCACTCCGGGGCCTCCGAAATTGCCCGGCGCAATTTCCGCCGTCTCGAAATATATTGCGCATCGAGTTGCTTAAGGAGCGAGTAATCAAGAAACAAAATATAGACTCTCTCTTTTCAGCTGCGCTCTAAAAAGGCTTCCTCTGACGCCCCGTCGCTCTTTCCACCTCCTCATCTTTATTCTTTCTTTCCCGTTATTGCATTTCTCCTTCTCCCGGAGTCGCTGCGAATGAATGAAAAAAAATAACTCGCTCGCCCGCGCGAGAGTCCATTTATTGCAGTCCATCGGGGAAAGCAAGCCCGGGCCCTTCAGCAACACTCACCGACTGGAGAAAGAAAAAAAGAGCCTCGAAAAGGGATCTCGAATGAAAAGAGGGGAAGCTCGAACTAGAGTAGGCAGAGGAAAAGCGAAGCATTGTCTGCGGCCGGGACGACGACGGAATTTCTTAAAAATCCATCAAACATCCCTCCCCACCGCGTCATCTGTCACTTTCCTCTCGCGCGTCATTCGATATCGATTCGAGACGCAAATTCCCGCGGCTTTTCTCCGGAATTTCTGTATTCCACGGCAAGCTCGATTAACTCCCCCGCAGCGCGCATCTGTTTAATATTGCACGAGCGAGCGTGGAAACGTCAGAGAGTTTGTTGCTCTTCGCACGTGCGGGCGCACTCGCGATCGGTCAAGTGTGTGTACCTGCTGCGCGCGGGGCTTGTTTTACACCGGGCGCAGGTCGGCGGAGTGCTGTTTCGATTTTTCGATAAAATTCTGTCCTTTGCGTTTGATTTCTGACCTTTTTTCGCGCTTAGAGATATTGACACGTGCTCGGCGAGGGGTAGTTTTTTTACGACCTACGTCAAATAACGGGGGAGAATTTGTTTTTATTTTTTTTTTGTTTCGAGTTTAGTTTTTGCAATAGTTGGTAAATATCGATTTTTACCGTTATGTACGTAACATAGTATGGAAATACACTTAAACTCAAATGGCTTGTAAAATTATATTAAAAAAATATTTATTTTCTTCGTAAGATTAGTTGATACGAAGAATTGTGTATTAAAACGCGTTTTGTTATCGAAATATGAATGCTACAATTGTTTTATTAAAACTATAGAATTAAAACTTTTCATGTTCGTTTAACGAATTTGTGTAATTGAATAATATCGAAGCCGGAAATAATAAAAGTAATAAATTGACATAAAGCTGAATTAATCTGTACAATAAAATAAATTAAAACGCTTGTATAAATTACAATTTATTGTTTTTTTCTGTTTTTAATTAAAAAATAAAATTCTTCAATAAATGTTTTACTAGAACTATACAATAACTGATATTTTATAGATTGTTAAAAAAAAAAGAAAACAGAATATGTTTTCTTATGAGAGGAGCTATTCTTAAACATACATCATTTATTATTTATACATTTTATACATGTATACGTTACATTATTTTGTGTGCGTAAAAAATGATCCTTTTTATCTTGCACACCCTGTCTGTACGCGCGTATCTGCCTATACACAAAATAAAACATTAACAATTTTCGAAGTAGTCAACATTAAAAGTAAAAAGGTGGAATGTTTTACATAAAACACAGGAGATGTGAAAATAGCAATTTTATTCCATGTAGCTTTAAAATACACGCGAATAATATAATAATGTATATGTATGATGATAGTTTTACTCTCTTTCTTCGAACCACTTCGTTAACAATGTATACATGATCCTACCAAAGGTAAAACAAATATTTGTTGTATATCAAAACTTACATGCAAAGCAACGCTAAACACTGAGAGTATTATAGTTAAAATTACACAGCGCAATATTCGCTCGTGTATAGCAAGTACATTCGGAAAAGAGGGCTAATCACTAAAAGAAGATACAAAAACATTTATTTTATAAACACAACATTTCCTACCTACGCATACATCGATTCAAGCAGAAGCTTATTAGCTAATAATCTCCAAGCTAATAAACTCACCTACTAAATTGACTCGAGGAAACAAGAAAAAAGCGAAGTAAACTAATAACGAGCCGACAATGACCGATCGGCGTAAATTTAACGAGACACTCGGAAGGAGCCACTAGTAAACATTAAGCACGCGGCTGCAAAAGTGGCGCGCGTGACAAAGCGCCCAGCGATTATATAGCACTAAATTCAGAGTTACAGGGGCTTCGCCCCTTTCGTTAAAGTCGCGAGCTCGCGCGCGGCCACAGCAAAACCGCAAGTAATGGCGCGCGCCCGCTACTCGTTTCCATAATCAATGGAGGTGGGAAAGAGAGAAGAGATAAGGGAGCCAGACCAACGAGTGGGGCAAAGTTCTGGAGGTGCCGGATGACTTTATTTTGGTGTGGTTTTTGAGGATGTGGGTGAGGTTGGTGTGTGTTACATTTGGCTTTGATGTGGGTTGCTTTTGTTTAAAAATTGCTTTGTGTATTGTAATTTTTTATGGGAGGATTTTTATGAAGTATTTTTACTGCGGTATTTTTATGGGGGTACGTATAAGTAAAATTACAAAGCTCTTATGAAAATTATTTTAGTATTAATCTTTAGCTGTTAAAAAATATTAATATCGTAAAATTATCTTCCTTCCCTCTTTCGAATATGTTATAATTCATGAGTTTCACTTATAAAATACACTGTTATAACTTATCAAACTATATTAATTAATATCTAAAAAACTCGCACGCAACGTTTCAACAATCAAACTCAAACACTCCATCAACCCACGCAGGTTAAAAAATGGCGCGTTACCAGGTCATTCATTACATTCATACCTGTCCTTCCGCATAATCCGCACGCGCTCAGAGGGCAGCCTCCTCGGTTTTCCATCCCGCGGGACATCGAGCAGCGGACAGGAAAAAGGACGGCCAGCTGTCCCGAACCATCAGAATCCAGTCCCTCTCCCCCTCTTTATTTTTACGAGATTTTCCGCGCGATCGGAGAGGACTGAACGCGCGCGCTTGGCCCCGGCGCGTCGTCGGCTCCTCCCCTTTCGCGATCGGAAGAAACCGATATTGCTGCCTCTTCGTCTGCTTTAGTGGACGAGAATATCTCGCTCTCGAATCGAGGCTGACTTTTCACTGTGAAATGCCGCGATTCCCGACTTTTATTACCCCGAGGGCGAACCAGGCACGGAGCTCGCTCGCGCATGACGTACGTATGTAACTCTCCGGCTCTTCTGGCCTCTACATTTATCTACGCCTTTCTTGCTCTCGCTCTCCCCCTTGGCTCTTGGTTATTCTATCGGGCGATATTAGATTGAGAAGCTCTTTTCCATGCCCAAGTTTACGAACACGCCTCGTACCAGGATGAATGACGACGAAAGCCAGCTAAGCATTGCTCCGTCCATTCCAAGTGTATATACCTAGCCGCGGGGGAGGATGGAGCATGGGAAAGTAAGGCAGGAGTGTCGAAAGACCTGCGATCGTTTTATCGCGTGCGATAATATTCAGTAGTCTTACATTTGCGGGCCGGCTCGATCGATCACTCGAGCGATTTTCATACGAAGCGCGCGCCCGGATAATGATGAATGTTTATGCGCGCGGGCAAATACATTTCCGGACGATTTCCGTGCGCGCGGCGAGCGGCGGCGCGAAATAAATTCATCGTAATTTACCGCGTAATTTTTACGAGGCATTGGCTCTTCGAGAGTCTGGCTTAAATTTAGATAAATCAAGGTGAATTATTTATTACGCCCGGTATCCGCGGCAATCCGGATTGATGGGGGGAGTGGAACGGATAAAGCGTAATATTGGGGGCGGGAGGGAGCCAAAGCAAATATTTACCCTGATGAAAATGGAATTTGCCCCCGACAAAGCGCAAATTTTATTTTTCCACCTATTATTAGAGCGCGCGGCTACAATGCGCATGCTGCAGCCTCCTTTTCAGCGGCCTACAATATTTATGATTAAATTCCTCGATGCGTGGTCTCACAAAAGAGAGAGCGCACGGGTGAGAGAGAAAGAGAGGACGCAGAATCCGAAAAATATTCGTGCCGTATCAGCATAATGCCGATCGCGCTATATAGAGCCCCTCTCTCAGGCTTGACGTCATCCGCCGGCGAATCGAATATCTCTGGCCTGCTTTGGCTCACGCGCATTTTTCACTCCTCGCGCGCACTATATTATCTTTCGGGCCGCACGACGAGGAAAGAAAAAACACAGAGTCGCGCGCACTGGGTCAAGTGGTACCGTGCGCTCGGGCCCCTACGGGTAGCTGCTGAAGCTCGCAGCAGCGGAAATATTACCAGGCAGTTGCGACGCCCGGAATTGCCAAGTCAGCTCATCGAGATTGAGCTTTGTTCCGCGTCACTACGCCGAGCGCGTGCGTGTGTATATGCGCGAGCACGTAATAGATATACCTAGAGAGAGGGCTAGGCGTACTTGGGGGAGCCTTGGGGAGGGAGGAAGCTTATATACTCTTCCTCGCTCTTTACTCTATTTCTCGATCTTCGGATTCCATAGACTCTCTTCGTATTATTTGAAATTCCAGTACGCCAGCGCTGAGGGTAATCCCGCCGGGGAATCGTCTGCTTTATAAAAGGTATAAAAAGGGTTGCGCCCCGCGCGCTCGCGCTTATTTCGACACTCCGGCTGAATCGAATGTAGGGTGTAGTTTTTTTTTTTATTTTAAATATGGATTTTGTTGGGATTTATTAAAAGTATAAACAGTTTCTTGTTCAAATTTTGTACTCTTTTGTGTGGTTTGGAAGTTTGTTAATCAATGTTCATTACGGATGGGCAGAGTAATACTGGCGCTCGGCGCTGAAGTATTAAACATTAATGAAAATTGCATAGTAGTTTTGGCCATTCAAAATTTAATATTACAGAGTAATGAGTGCAGTTAATTACATTCAATTATAACATCAGTGTAAATTAATAGGAGCTGATATAATTTAAATAGCAATATGCGCTATATTAATCTGTATTTACTTATAACTAATGGATATAAAACATGTTATATAACTTTATTTATTCTGAGCAAATTTTATTAATTAAATTACTCTCGAAAACGCTGTCAAAAATTTTATACTCGTCAATATTAACATGCTTTTCATTACTCACGACCAAACGTAACTGATGAATTGTTGAAGTTTTTACAAAATAACGTACCAAAGGATGTACAATTCTCTTTCCATATCTATTTTTATCGCATCACAATTCAAATGTGTACAAAGTACATATGGATTCGCGATTCATTGTCGGCCTAGCTTTCATTTACAGCGTAATGAAGCATCTATGTAAGAGTAAAAGAATCGATAGCTTGTTAACCATGAACCAATGAAGGACATCGTTCTTTAGACAGAAAAGCTTCGATCTGCGGATAGCTGGTTTCGCAAATAGCAACTCGAGCTTTTCGATAACGAGGTCACAAATCATTAACTAACAAGCGGAACAACATTCGGTGGTTGAATTTTCAGTAGTAAGTGACTGGTATAGTCAGACGGTGGCGAGGCTCATACTAATAGAGGTAAGAAGACACTTTTGAAATTAATCCAACGTAAATGCAAAAAAGATATGAAATAAATGCAAATGAAAAAAATATTTATACAGTATGAATGAATAAATATTTTTGTCAATCACAAAACAGCATTATTTTTTAACTTAGTACTTTATGAAAATTCTTTTATTTTATCGAAAATCAGCCGAGATCACTCAAACATTCACTAATTTAAGCCCGATCCATTTGAAATTCCCAGAAATGATCAATATTTGCACGTAATGCGCCAATAAGCCAGGCTTGCCTGTTCCGTGAATCGATTGCGTCGATATAGGCCATGAGCAGTAGTCCTCCTTTGCCAGCCTAGCCAGCTACATGCTTCTCGTACATGGAAAGATGATCCGATCGGTGTCGGCAGAGGATGAGCCAAGTCGACGCACTGAGGGCATAATTCACGCCAAAGGCACGAATATCTCTCCTTGCCCTCTGACCCGCGCACTGCCGATGATCAAAGGGCTTCGTAATGTAAACCTACCAATTTACACGGCACACAACGAGCAGCGTGTATGCGTGTGTCTTGCTTATTGCTTATTGTCACGAAGTAATTGGATGGATTGTTAAGCGGGGTTAAGATTGATTATCTTTGTTTATTGTGTTATTATTTTACAGAATTTTCAGTCTTTGTTTAATGTGGGTTTTTTTTTAACAAAAGAGGTAGGAATTTTTACGGTATTTATCTAGATTTATAATTTTTCTTATAATATTACATAGAACCTCAGGAATTTTTAAGTCGCGAGTTACGATGAGTAGTAACACGCTGATTTTGTCAGACATGACGAATTCGCGCTTTCAACTGTTTTTCTCATCCTAGCTCTTTTTCCGTTCCTAGATCAATTTTCGCTGAAGCCGCGGGACACTCGAAGCGGTGCACAATATTGACGATCGAAATCCGTCGAGGGTCATCGAACAGCATTCACTCATAGACGTTTTGCGCCAGAATCCATAAAGCCATATAACAAAATCGGTCAAGAGTCCTAGACATATTTGTAAACTAAAAGAAATTTTTAACAGTGTATCCGCGTGCGTGTATGTATGAGCAGTGATTTACACCTATCAAAATGAATATTTTTTCGAATGTACCCAGATGACAACGTGGTGAATGTTATCATAAAATTAAAGAAAAAAATAATAAGTTGAACTGCATGTTTTCTATATTATGCGATGAAATTTAATAAAAACATTTTTATGGTTGTAACTGTTTATATAAATTAAACCTTTCTGTCTGCCGCTGTGTATGCGAGGTTAGCAAGAAGTGCATAATATAAGGAAATTAATATTTTTTATTGATACAATTGTTTACTGGTTAGGTGACTATTTAAATATTATTACTCTATCATTGCTTTCGTAAGCATCGGTATTGTTCAGAAAATTTTCAAAATAGGAAAATTAGTAGCATTATCATTGACAACTTTATTGCAACTATACAAAACTATAACTAATAAAATATAAGGTTCATCTATTGTAACCTTAAATCATTAATTTGACATAAAATACTGGATTAAACATCATTGCATTCTAGTTATTAAGTCCATTGTACAGCAATAAAAACTTTATATTTATTTCCAAATTCATACAGTGTTAACTTTATTCAACCAGAAATTCACCACGAAGAATTCCACTTCATGAAAACTCATTCACAAAAAAATGCAATAAAAATTGTTTTCCAATATTCGCTGCATTTCCTTGCCCTCCGCACAAAGCATAAATAGCTAAAAGAGTCGCATTACACAAAGTGCCTTGAACCTCCATATTATATTTATCCCTCGACTATCGGCTCCGACGGCACATTAAAAAGACTCCGAGCACAGATCGCGTCCCATTTCAACGCTCACAGAGAAAAAGAGAGCGAGAGATCGAACTCTCGCAAGAAAAACGCTTCCAGAAAGCTTTTCCGATTTCCCGATGATCGCGCTCGCGCCCAACGCTTCGGCAAAGAGCGCACCGCGCGCTCACGCACACAGCAATTCCAGCGTCTCGGCATTGAATCACCGGGGTTATTTACAAAAGCAGCCGACAGTGCGCGCGCGCGCGCGGCCGAGAATAGGGTCAACGTGAAAAGGAGAGCAGCAGTCGCGACGTCCCGAGGAGAGAGAGAATTAAAAAGAGCGCCGTACTTGTATAAAGGATAAAACGGGGAGGGGAGCGAGGACGAAAATAGCTCGGGCGCACGCGTCGGGGATGCAGCGCTCTGCAGCCGGATGATGACCTGTGACCCGTCGCGTTACGTCAGCGGCCACCCCCCGATGACGTCATGCTGCATACATCCAGCCGGGTTTGATGTCAGAGAGCGGCCGGAACGACTGCAGCGTTTTATACGAGTGCAGGGGTATTTATGCGCGCGAGGTAGCGCTGGCAGTTCGGGGCTGGGATTTATTTGCTGCGCTCTTGGGAAAGTTTTTTTTTTGGCTTTATCGACGCGCGCGGCTCGGTGGTTGCTGGGCTTTTTTTCGATAAATTAGAGGTTTGCGCCCAATAACCGTTTTGTCCGATTAATTTTTTTTTAATGTGTTATTGAGTGCCCGGAAAAATTGGGCAAGTTGGAAATATTGAGAGTTATTCAAACGCTCGGGTAAACGTTTTTTATACAAAGTTTTATGATTTAAAATCGTATAATATTTTAAATTTTATTCAATTTTAATATTTCTTTTTAGGTTCGTTTTAAAAACCGCGTTTTCTTTTTATACACATACTTTAAAGTGAGATATGCGATTAAACTTTATTTAAAAATTATTTATCTTCTAAACTTTTTATCTCCCGTTTAAAGCGCAAACAACAAAATCTTAATAGACAGCATTAAAAAGTGCTTAAAAAATTCATCATAAAATAAAAGTAGACACTTCGTCCGCATTATACAACAGTTATAAAATTCAGGAAAAAATCTTCTCTAAACATTCTCAAGATCCCCTTCAGCTCAACCCACTTTCTCGCTGATCTCTTCCTCATTTATATCAATCGTTTCCCACTATCCCTCTCGCCACAGCCTCTCCATCCAGCACTTGGCGATTGCGCTTCAGCCGACGTTTTCACCCGCTGTCATCCAGACTCACTTTTTCCCGCGCTCTCGCTCGCGCTACACACTCCATCCTCCTCCCTCTCTCTCTCTCTCTGCTTCTTTCGCCCGCGATTTCCTCTCGCACTCTTACATCTCTCTCACCCTCGCGCTTCTCCTTTTTTCCTCGCGCGGCACTCTTTTCTTTATCCCTAGCCTCAGCGACATTTCATCCGAATGGCTTTTAAAGACGCGCCCAACTTCAAACAGCCATTCGCGATTCAAGTCTCCCGAAGGGGGGGGGGGTGATATTGAGTTCTTCCGGCGTGTGCCGGAGTATATCGTAAATAAACAACAGTTTTTAATTAAAAGTTTCGCGAATGCCTAAATGTACATACTTACTTTGTAATGATATTAAAAGTCTTTCGCGCGAGCGAGCTCTCGAGTTGCGCGCACTTTTCTTTACGGGGTGAGGTATTCCGAGCGAGAGAGCGCGTTTCGTTCCAAGTTGGCCGGCGTGCTAAATTGAAAAAGAGATGCTACTTTTAACGGCGCTCGCGCCCGAGCGACTTTGCTCCCTCGTTGAATTATGCATTTGCCGAGTGTCAAGTGCGCCGCTGATGCTATTCATTGATAAATTGCTTTGTTGTTTTTCTCTTTTGCTGATTTTGAGAAGGTACCGTTGGAGTCGTTTAACGTTTGGTGTAGATTCTTAATGTGATGTGGGTGCGTGAACGCATTTTGAAGGTCAAAAGATTTTTTGGGATTAATTATAGAATTTGGAATGTATAAGGTTTTAGATATGTATATTTGTTAAAAAATTAGTAGTATGGAATAAAATTTATTTAAACATCAGTAAATGAAAATGACGAAAATAATGGTACTTGCAAAAAGTGTATAAAAATAAAACTCCACGTATAATCTCAAAATAAAAATGTATTCTCTAAAGATTTCAGTATATCACCATAATTTATTTCAAACTATCTTTTTCAAAAAACAACAAAAAAAGAGATGTGATAGATTAAAATTGCTTTAGTAGTTCCAAAAATACAAAACCTTTATACCTATACTCGTGCACATATATCTATGGGCATTTTCTAAAAATAACTATGAATGAATTGTACGCCTGAGTGTTTAAAAAAATACGAAATTTGAGTCGTACACGACCCGAAAACGGATGCTAATTACAAATCGAAAATAAATAGAAATGGTATATTTTACGCCCTTAGTACCTATTGTACTATTCTATTATCGAATCAAAATACATCTCCAAAATGAACTTCTAACCGTACTACTCAATCAACTTCAACCTTTGTCCAACGATTAATTTCGCATTAGAGAAGCCAACCCCGTTGCGTTCGCCCGCTACGGCAGCCGCAGCCAACGGAAATTTCGCCACTGCAGCTCACGGCGCACTCATGGAAACTCCGGCTCTATATAACCCACTGGAAAATGCTCTCGGCGTATACTCATCTGCGTTTGGCCTACATCTTCGTCAGTGCGCGTGTGTTTCCGTCGAAAGCCGCCGAACAAAGGATGCTCCACAGATGGGGGCTTTGCAATAATTAATACCGAACGTCGATAGAATCACGTAAAGTGAATGCAATAATAACGCCGATAGCAGGAAGCAAGAAAAGTCGTGCAAAACAAGCTGGAAAACGAGGCAAAAAGCTCGATATTAGTAAGCTCGAGCTTCGCGAAATTTGAGTGCGTGCATTGGCAAGGCCGGGGGAAAGCATTAAGAATGAGATGCATGAGAATGCGGTGGATAGGAAGCGTGTTCGTTTGTTTGTGCGTGCGTATATGTGTCTATGTGTGTGTGTGTGTGTATGTATTTGTGTGTTTTTATGTGAGTGTATGCGTATGAGTGTGTGAGTCTATGGATGTATGTCTACGGATATGTATTTGTATGTGTGTGTGTGTGCGTGTATATGTGTTGTGTATGTGTGTGCTCATGTGTATGGATAATAAATATTACAATTTTATTGGATGGCCTTTATGGGATTTTTGATTGTATCACAGTGTTAATATTAATTATAGGCTAATTATGTTTGAGCTAAATGCGAGTCGTTATTGTAGATTATTGCTAGGTAATTTCACAATTATTATAGTATAAAATTTCAACTAATTAATATCAATGGAAAATATAGTTAATAATCGTATGGGAAATCTGATATGAATATATTTCAATAATGTAGCAAGAATAGTAATGTTTAATAATTGGAAATTTAATTAACAATACGGATGGAAAGTATAGTGTTTAACCACTCAAGAAAATTTGATACTTAATTCGTTATTATTGGACAGAATGTAATACATGAGAATGTGAAATAATTAATAAAATTCTCAAAGAGAAAGTACTTCTGTATTCTAGGCACACTTATCAACAATTGTAGAATTGCTGTATATTTAATTAATTTTTCATTAAATAAATTTTATGTACATAGCTCCTTTCCTTAAATAATAAATAATTCTCTATATCAGAAATTTTATTATATTAAAAATCATTTAGAAAAATGAAAAATCGTAATGTTTGTAACATATTCACATATTTCAAATGTAACATTTGATATTTTGTAGATTATAACAATCGTCTAAAAAGAAAAATTAAACGTATTGTTTTTAGTGCTTATAAAAATATTGATGTCAGTTCAAATATTTCTTAAAAATATTAATTATAACTGAAATATTTTCTTGATAAACATCTTTAGATAATGTAAAATTAATTCGAATCTTGGAGGAGAATGCGTGCTCTGTCCTTAAAATCGAAAACTAGTAACAGCTTGGTTCGATGAAGATCAATATTTAATTTTATTAAATGTAAAATTAAATTTGAAAAAATTTGAAAAAGGTGTAATTTTTTAGTTTAATAAAATGCTTTCACAATACTTAGACAACATTAACAAAACCTAATATTATTTCGAGCATAAAATGTCCATGCGTAAGATTACATGAGAAATGCAAGGTTTTTAGAAATACATATTTCGCAAATAAAAGCGTATTTACCTTAAGCAGAAAGGAACGTAAAAGAAAAATAATGCGCTCGGAAAAAATAGGAGACGGACAATAATAAAAGCAGAAAATGGCGTACACGTAAAAAGTGAAGGCGCACACATAGCGGAATATGCGCGCGGCAGAAATAAAAAGAGGGAATACATAGTCGCAACGTATTTTGCACACGTATGGTCTGCAATGGGCAAATTATTCACGGAAGAGCAACGGCCCCCTCACCCTCCCTCCACCCCCTTGTTCGCTCTGGCTCGCACGGAGCACTCGGGCTTATATTCCTGAATTTTTTTTTCTTTTCTCTCTCTCTCTCTCACACTCGCTCTCTCGTTACCTTATACTTCGTGACTATTTTAATATAGGTACTATTGTGTGCTGCTCAAATCGATCACTGCGCTTATCCGTTCCTCTTCTGAAATAAAAAAGATCATCTATCTCTCGGTGCCTTTAACGATCGACATTTTTATTTGTTTCGAATAACTTTTCGCGATATTAGTTTGAAGGAGGAAACATTTCGTTTACGGACAACGAGAAAAGAAAAACATTATTTTACGATGTACCAGATTAATTCCACCATGCACTTGATAATTATTACTTCCAGCGTTATATTCACCAAAAATCAATTTATCACTCTACTCAAAATCTCTAAAAATCCATAACTACACAAAGCACACACCCACAATCACCAACCCCCAAATCAATCCTAATTCAATTAAAACTCCTGCGAATCAGCGCGAAGAAAATCCACAACCACCGTGTGAAACTCCAGCCGCGATCGATCTCCTCGCTAACAAAGCTCTCGCGCGCAGAAACAAGCGGACCATCAGCGTGGCATCGCTCAGTCGCGTTACACACCACTCTCCCTCTCCCCGCCGCAGCGTAATGACGGTTATCTGACACAACACGCGCGCGCCACTGGCAGAGCGGCGCGCGCCTTATCACCACGGTGCGATCGACGCGAATGATTTCCCCGGGCTCTGGGTGGCAGCAGAGTCGATGATACGCTTGTGCAGCCCTTCGTTTTTGCCCGTCATCGCTGGCCGAGGGAAATCGCCGTCCTCTCGTTTTGCGCGGCGCGTATCTTATCGGCCAGCTGCGTGAATATAGGATTATTCTGACGCGCGCGCTCGCGCTGGTACGGCGGATCGGATCGGTTTCTGGCTGTGATCGATTTTGAGGGTTAGTGAAATTAAGCATGCGATTTGCGGATTGGAATTTGATTTGGCGAAATTAATACGGCGGAAGGGTGATTTTGCCGGGGGGTTGTTTGAATTGTGGATGTTTGAAAGGTGGTGCAAAAGAGGTTGGTTATTTTAGGGTGGTGGTAAACAGCGTGCCAGATGGCAAAAATTTAAATTTTTTTGGATGACATTTCCTGGCAGATGTTTCTCATGGAGCCACTGTGAACGTAAACTTTTATAAGAGATATTGAGAAGCAGTGTATGCACATATTGAAAATTTATTGAAATATTTTATTATTTCAAAACATTTAATTCTATCAAAGAAAAAGCTTTTTGTTTGTGTTCTCAAAATTCACGATAAGCTTGCATTTAAATTCATTAAAACTTTCTCAATATACATCGAATTCATTCATTCACATTAAAATCCCGATAGCCGAGCTGCAAATACCTCCAAAGCCACCTTTGAAAATTGCCCCAACCTTGTAGTATCGCGCTTCAAGCCAGAATAAATCCGCTCGACTCGGCGAAAAGCTCACCGAATCGACACTTTTCTCTCTCTCCATACGTACGCTATTAATGCAAAAGAAACTTTTTAAAATGGATCGCATTCAAAGCAATCGCGCAACACTACACACAGTCACACACACGCCCTCACCGCGAAAACGAAAACGAGTATATCGCACGGCCAAGCGACACAGGAGAGCGGGAGTCGCGGCTATTTGTGCAGCGTAGCGCGACGAGCGTCTACCCCTCGCGCGCACAGTAAATTACGTTTGGAAGATATTCGAGGAAAATAAAAAGGCTTGAAATATAACGTGAAAATCTGCGGTGGAGGCGCGCGCGTTCGAGATATAGGTGCACTAAAAATAACAAGGAAATAAAAATTTTTCTGAACGAGTGAAAGCACGCGCTGCGGAGCTGTGTACCGAGTCTCTGCCGCATCGATAAATCATTTATCGTTTTCCTTCGGCCGATTTATACCGACCGAAAAAGAAATACAGCAAGGTATATCCGATCCGCGGCTGTGAAGGCTGAGGCCGCTTTCGCGGGAAGGGAATTAAAAGAAGGCGGCTGGATGAATGGAATGATAATTTATGGCGGTATATTATTTGTTTTAGGCTTTGACGGTTGTACAAATTGGGTAATTTTTACATTCAAGCGAAAATGAAAGTGAAAAATTTACTCGAGTAGCCTTGTTTACATTTGAAGCTATACGTACAAAGGAGCTAATTTTCTTTTTTTTTTTATAAGCGGAAAAGCTTATTTATCTCAAAATCGCGAATTTAGTGAAAAATCAGTTTGTACCATTATTTTTCTTATCACGATTCATCTTCTTGTTTGGTATAAGCTCTTATTAAGCACTCAACCTTTAGTACCGACGATGCATTTAAAGCGACGACAATAGGACCTATTCATAAACCCGCAAGCGTCGCTGCTTTTCGAAATTTTACTTTTTCAACTGTCATATCGACAAAAAAAGCAAAATAAGCTATTGCTGAGTGAGCTGTTTTTTGTTTTATATTAAAGTGTCGAGATGATAGAATAGATTTTATTTATTATTTATTGTGCTTAAAAGGTTGAAAAACAATTGTTTTTGTCAGTTTTATAAATAGTTTTTATTTGAAAAGGTTTTACGAAGCGATAAAAACGATATTTACTGATATCAGTAAAAGAAATACGTTAAATAAATATTATCATTTTTTCTAATAAGCCTATTACCATAATTTCGCAAATTTCGCATTAGCAAAAACGTAGTTAATAATTAATTAAACTTCCCGACTGCAGCGTAAACTTAAAATCCATTATTCCTCACTGCATCCCCGACTCAGCGATCTAAGATACACGGCCCCTTAACCAAGCAAAAAAGAACAAAAGCGCAAACCGCGCCTGCTCAGCCCGCGCTCCGAGCTCTCCCACGGGGCCGCGCAGCAGCCTCATTTCGGCACTCTCTAACGCAACGCGCCAGCCTGCTCTGCTTTGTTAAGGCTCGGGGTATACGCTCGGGCTAATTAATCGACCTCTCGATGGAGTTATGCCGCGAAGTGCGCCCCCCCCCCCTCCACCTCTGGAAACTCCCCTGCTCGAGCTCGCGGCTAGCGATATTTCCGCGGCTGCGGCGCCGCCGGCAGTGGCTGTTAACTTTGGACCGCAGGAAAATGGCTCATTTACCTGCGAGACTCGCGATAACGCATCGCGCGATGCTGGCTGTATTTAGAGCGAGGAGTGCGCGAGTGGAGTGCTTCATAGTCGTCGTATTAGCGGCGCTCGCCTCGACGATTGCGCTTTACGGGAGGTCGAAGGACGCACGCGGAGTTGATGGATTTGGTGGTTTGGCGAAGCGTGTGGATGCTGAATGAGCGAGGGTGAATCGTTGCTATTGTCTATTGTGATTCCGATAGATTGATGTAAAAATAAGTGATCAGCAAATAAGTAGATTGCATTATCAGTGTGTAGAACTGATTTTATCTCCTTATGAATATTTGCAATTACGAATATTTTATATTTGATTGTGCGTGAAATCGAGCTTTACGCACCGAGTATCACAGACTATATCATAATACAAACAGATAATATACCCATGCCGTACCAAACTCGACATTTTCTACTTAAACCAAAAGTTGAGCCTCCTCCAAAGCTTAAACCCACAATCAAACAATTCAAAAGCTCCAAACAATCGTCCACTCCTCCCACCCACCCCGCGATCATCCGCTGCATCAGTCGCCAGCCCAGCAGCACCACCACTACACCAACCTTTCTCCCAGCGCATCCATCGATCGCAGCTGCGCGTTGTAATTTCTCCGCGAGCGCGCGGCTATCCCCGTGACGACAGAGAGCCAGAGCGGTCAGGCCCGCGCGCTACACGCGCGGGACAACAGCGCGTGCTCCTCTCGAAGCTTTCCGCGCGCAGCCTCGTTACCGGCAGCTCCGCCGCCATTCGCGACACGCACTCATTGCCGTCATTAATCGTACAATCGTCGTTAACGTCAGCGCGCCGCCTGCGCGCGCGCGATGAATAATGAATAACCGGAAATGCCGCTGTTTCCGTTCGCGGAGGACTAATCCGACTCTGGAGGCCGAATTAATTTTGCCTGCGACTTGTGCGAGTTCTCGCAGTTGGGACAGTGCGGGGGTGCGATCGGAGATTCGCGTCAGAGGTTGCTTGTTGTTTGGGGCGTGGGGGAGGATTTTGTTGGCCGGAGATTCATGGGGTGAGCGGATCGGTGAAATATCGTGTTTATGCTTCTTTTCCTGGCTGCTGGTAATGGCTGGGTTTAAAGTCTTTGGCTGTTGTTTTCGAAAACATGATGGTTATTGATGTCTCCCGGTTGTGTTGTTACGGCAATGGAGTTTGTTTTTTGTTTTTTTTTTTATCGTTGTAGGATTTTATTGGGTTTGTGTGTTAGGTATCGAGTGGAAAAAGTATCGTGTTTGACGACTTTAAACATTTTGTCACTGAAGAATTAGTCTAATAGAACAATTTAAGAATGCTGAATAATAAAGCTAATAAAGTTTTTGGTGATTAATAAAATTTTTTTTATTAATCAAAAAATCCTTTTTTCACTAATGAACAGATATTCAAAACCATTCGATTAGTTTTTCTCTGGATGAAAATATTAAATTCGCGTTTCAAACAGAGTGTATCCATTTCAAAGAAAGATCAAAACGATAACTTTACAGTGTTATCGTTTGATGAATTGATTGAAAGGCTACCATGGCTCTAAAAAATCTTTTTTATTATTCCACTTTTCAATTCATTTTTGGTGTCAATTTCCGATATACCGAGTGAACACGCGTATCGCTTTGTCCAATGGCTCAACCAGAAGCACAGTCATTTCTCTACACTTGCCAACGTATCCATTACACTAAGCTTCCTATGTACGTAACTCTCTTAATTAATTTGACTCTCGTTTAATTTTCGTGTAATTGAAATTACTTACTTCATTGATGGAAAGCATCAATTAACGGTTATCACTGTTGTACATCGCGTTAGATTAGCGTATTTATTAAAGTTTATTATATTAAGTCTGTAACTAGTATTAGTGTGAGCATAGACATTGATGAAATAGATCCATGAATCTTATGAAAAAAGACTTTTTAAACAATTTTAAAAGGTCAATTACTTTTTACTGTGGCAACTGTTTTAGCAACTATTTCACAATCAAAAATAAACAGACATTAGCAATTCTATACAATCCGCTTTCGACAAATCAACAGAATTTCAGCTTTAAATAAACAACAAAATAAGCTTAATACCAATACAAAAACTTTAATGCCATCAGTCATAAAATATTTTCCCAACGTTAAAAAAACAACCTAAAAATCCCTATTACTCATCCTATTTGCATTTCACAGCAACCCTCCCGTCGCCATTCACCTCGCTCGCATCTATAATTTCGCTGTCCTGCAGGTCCCGCTCGCAGCCGGAGAAGAAGTCATATGCGCCGACCCATACACGCACACGTATAACTGCCAGCATTGTACCCGTACGAGGGAATATGGATGACGCTCGAAATCGCGAAGTCGTTCGCGCTTGACATCTCTCGTTTCGTTCTTGCTTCGACCGGGCGGCCGACCATTACTTTTGACGATACGCCCAGTACATACACATACACACACTCACACATGTGCCCCAACTCTGAAAAGCTCGCGGAGCGTGATTTATCTCCGCGCGGGCAAAACCCTCCTCGATATATATCGAGAGAGCGAGCGATCGTTACGCGCTAGCGTATGATTGAAGCGCTAAAAATATTTTTTCCGAGCGAGTCGAGCTCTTGCGATGTAGAGCGAGATATCGACGGGGATGCGTATGTATATTTGAAGTTCGAAATCCATTACATTTTCGGGGGCCCGCAGTCTTGGCGCGCTCGTTTATATTTGGATTTCTAAAAACGGAAATGGCTTTTGCCGCTGCTGAGATTTACGCGCCGTAATGCGGAGTGCGGAGCGTATAAATATTTTTGCTACGGTGTATTTGCGAATTTAATGCTTTTTGGCGCGCTCCTGTTTATTTAGAGACTCGCGGGCTCGATGGTGAATCTGCACGAGCAGATTGCAATCTAAATTTATAACATTTCTGCATGCATAAGTTTTGTGCGCTGGAGATATATATTATAACAGTTTCGAATACGTTCGGATCTTATATAAAGTGAATTCTTATTACAATGTGAAAAAGTCACTATGTTTATCTTAAATGTTTGATCAATGCAGATACGACTAGCATCCTAACCAAACGCACTCTCATTATTTCCCTAAAAATTGAAAATCGATCATAGCAGCGAAACCGCAAATCCTCATCTTCAAAAAACCTCTTTCCCAAAAGCACAGTCACTCGCATTAATTAGAACCGGAGTAGCACTCTCATCATCCTCTAAAATCTCTCCTCCTCCTCCTCCTCCTCCCACCCCCACCTCCTCCCGCGCAATCCCCCTAATTCTCGGACTCCAACAAAAACCGCGCGGCACCCTCAGCGTGGAAAAAAAAATTAGCTCTTCGGCCGCTAATACCCACGCGTGCGATTCGTCTTCCCCTTCCTCCTCTGGCCTCTCTCTCTCTTTCCCCTAACCTCGGGGCAAAAAAGAAACTACCCCTCGGCAACCGCAAACCGAACGCCTTCGCCCTATACATCTCGGGGGCGATCGGTCTCAATTTTTCCAAACTTTCTGAGTGCCCGTCTCCCGAGCATCCGCCGGCGCCGGACGACGCTATCCTTTGCGCTCGAGTAAAAGCAGAGAACAGGATAGAGATAAAAGGGGTGGAGGATGCGTGTGCCGCGCGATGCTGAAAAATTTGTGCCTTCGGACAGGGGATCCTGAGGGCCGGGGATTAGGGGCTGGGCTTTTTAGTATGCGATTTTTTACGTGAATTGCCGCCCCTCGTAAATTGAGCTCTGCTTTGTGGGCACATGTGTAGATTCTAATTCTGATAGTTCCAAGTTTGCCGGGAATGGGCTTTCTTGGGTAGGGGTGATTTATCATATGGTGTCGTGTAAAGTGTGCGTTTGTTCGACAAACTTTTTAAGCTGTTTGGTTACTTATGCTAGTAGTAGTTTGGGAAGCAACATAAATTAAAATATTTTTTAATATCTGTTTTAAAGAAGTATGTGTAGCATATTTTGTAATAGCATGTTTTGTGTACAAAAAATTTATGTAATATAATAGAGAGACAAAACAGAAATTGAAAAAAAATTTACATCGACGATAAAAAATTATTGAAGATACGTGGAGCGATATATTTTGAACTCTAATATTTTGAAAAGATGACATATTACTTTAAAAGCAAACTTATAGTGACATTTTTATTCTTGTTTATATCACTTGAAAAGAAAGAAAGTTTACATAAGGGTAGATAAGAATAACACTAAAAAAGTACAAAATAAAAATTCAGCAGTTTCACCATGCTTTAAGGTTTTGATATAATTTATGTATTTACTTCATCATTTTTAAATTTAGCAAAACAAAACACTTTAACTCAAATAATAATAAATCGATAAAGTTTATAAACTTGAGGAATCAAAAAATAATTTTACAACGTAACTTATAAAACCTAAAAAAACTCAAACACTAACGTTACCAAAACATCAAAAATCAAAGAAACAAAAAGTCAAACGAAAACCCGACTAACTCGGAGCTTGCATTAAAAAGCGGAATAGCTCGAAAAGGCAAGCGGCGACGGCACCAGAGTCCTGTGAAAGCCAACGTCCAGAGTACGTAAAGGCATTCGCGTCATCCTCGCCCCGGCAAAATATTTTCATACAAAACAAGTCATGTCCATGCGCGTACGCGCGCGCAAAAAGGTAGCTGACAAAGTTTTCCGGAGCCAGTTTGACGAATGGCGCCAGCGCACACCCCCGGCGCTATCTCCTCTCAGATAGTCGAGCTGCGCGCGTGTGAAGAATGATATTTTTCACAGTGCGCGCGCTTCATTTATTATTCGCCGCTGAAAGCCGCGAGCTTCACGAATCATTAAAGAAAAATAATTACGCCGGGCTCATCGTTTCAAACTTGTTTATCTTTTTTCCTGAGTGAGAGCGCAGATTTTTTTTATCGGAGACTGAGATTTATCGTGAAATGTATGATAGTGCATTACTCGATTTTCGGATTTCGAAAGCCACTCAAGTTAAAAGGTATAGCTGTGTGGTCCAATCGATTTTTGCGTTACGAATGAATTTGCTTGCGTTATATAGCTGAGAAGAGGGGTAATTGTGGTTTTACTCACCGAAAACGTTTGTTGCTCTTGACGAGGTTAGTGCTGCAGTTGTGTTCTGAAATCAGAAAAAAGAGAACTTTAAAATTTTTTTGCTGAATAAAAACAAAAACTATTTATTAATAATAATATTTTCATAATTTAGACACAGTAAGATATCATTTTAAAACGTTCTATAAACGTTAAATAAAAATAGTAATGATTTATGACCTTATAAATCGAATTCGTGATTGTATCAATCACTATTTAATCAAATCAACTACTCATATTCATCGTATATTTATCATGAGGAAACTAAATACTAATTTTATTATATTTTTATTTTTTTACTTTCTTAAGGTTATATTGTAGTTTTATAAAACATACATAGATGTCTAGGCATACTCGCCCTCAATCTACTTAAAACGTATATACCCTACCTGATATTCTGTTTCATACTGTTTTTATTTATATTTGTTTAATCTATAATTTTAAAATTGAGATATCTGGCCAATCAAAAGTTTCAAACGGAAGAAAGAGAAAAATTATCCACTATAAAAAATCTTCTCTTTATTTACAATATTTTTTCAGAATTCAATATCGTAAAAGTAAGCAAACGGATATGTAAACAGTACGTATTTCACACATAAAATAAAAATCTGGGAATGAATTGCTATTCTATGAGTATAAAAGCATCTCGAACTTTTCATAAAACATAACAGTACTAGTAGCTATTTTGTATTTCTTTTTGCTATGCCTTTTTAAATTTCATGCAAAGAAAAATATTTCCTTGTTCGATTAAAATGCTATTTTTATTCTATATTTTATTGAGTTTCCCGCTGAAATGTACGAATTCAATTTGTACCTCAATGAAGATCAAAAAATATTTTTATGATTTTCTTGTTTTACAAACTAGCTTATATTATATTAATATAGTTGATTCCTTTTTCTTGAGATTTACTGACTAAAAATAGTCAATTGTTATTTGCGGAGGATTGAAGCTTAACCTAATTAATAATAATTATTGCACACAATATAACATTACGTACAATATTATAAATCAAGAAACTCAAATGAATATTTGTAAATAAGTAGACAAAATTTTGATTGCCGCGAACTATCCAATCTTCAAATGAATATTACTCAAAATCTCTGATAACAAAAATATCATCGATACAGAATTTTCTTTTTAAAAAGTTAAAAAAAAAAAAAAGAAAATAGATCTAAGGAGAAAAAAAAGTGTAAGAAACTGTATCAACACTCTATAAAGACCAAATTTGCGCACCTGCCACTTCATTTCCACCCTGCATCTCTACCCTGTATCAGCCCTCTCTTTCCTCGAGCGCGTATTTTCCTCGAGCGTTTCACCTACCTCAACACCGAATTTCCATTCTAACAGCGTTGATTGTATTTTCTCTCGGCTCGGCGCAGCCTCTCCGGCTCGAAAAGAATGGATTTGCACTTAGAAAAATTTTACAGTCTCTCTCCTCCTTTTTTTTCCGTGACTGCGAGGCGGCACCAGGGCGAAGGAAGATAAATGGACGAAAACGGCAAAGTACAAAGTTGGCCGGCGCTCTCCGTGTTTCTGCATCGCTGCTCGTTTACGTGCGGTTGTTGCCTGCTCGCGAGGATCGAGTAACTTTCTGCCTTGCTCGCGGGCGCCGGAGAGAAAATGGCTCGAACCACTTTAAGGAAATGAAGGTCGGGGGAAAAGGGAAGGGGGGCAGAAAGAATCGCGAGCCCGGAAAAAGGCTGATTCGTCAAAATCGACTTGAATTTTCCAGAGGCCTGGATAAAGTGTACGTGTTTTACGCGAAGAAAAGAAGGCTTCTTTCACTTCGAGTGCTGTGTTCTGTGGCAGCGAGTTTGATGTGCGCCAAGTGCTACATCAACAGGTTTTTACATAAAGAGTGCAACTTTACTCTTAACATGTCTTTATTTTAACACTCCTTTATTCACTTGAATTAATTTCGCTCCCTTTTTCAGCACTCCCTTTGAGCCAGGAGTTACAAGGCGGATTCGTGAAGATGAAAAATTAAAAATTAAGTGGTTCTGCAATCTTTTTAACGCGCTAGAACGGAGTTTTAAAAGAGCTAAAGTTTATGGCAAAGTCATTTTCCGGGCTGCTAGAATTATTTTAAGTTTTTCAAAAAGCTAAAAATATCTGCACTTGAAATTTTTTAATTAAATCGGGTTATGAATTATTCTTTGCTTTTCATTTTACACGGAAAGCTTTTTAATTTCAGTAGCGTAGTGTTTATACATTCTGCTGAACTTTCAGCAATACATGATATATTGATAAAAGTAGAAAAAAAATGTATTAGTTAAAAATTGCAATTTAATTCACTGCAATAAATATCTAGGAAATTATTTTCAGCCAGCCATAACTCTGGCCGAACATCAGAGCGCATGCTTTATAACGAAAAAACAAACTGTAACAAATTACCCGGAAATTTTCACGGCAAACTTCTGGCCCTTTACAAACGTCGAATAAATCACGATTCTCGAGACCCGGGCTGTCTTCCTCGATTGGTCGATATGCTCCATGTAAAAATACACATCACGAGAGAATGGGGCGTTCGCAATTTCACAGGTGGAATCGATGTGTGTTGTTCCTCAAAAACAAAAGGCGGCCTCCGAAACAAGCGCCGACGCCGCCTGCTGATCGAGCCGGAAATTGAATCTCGGCCGCGCGAGCGCAAAAGCGATCGAGCTGGAGTGAGCGTGCGCGTGTATGTGTGTGTGTGTGTACGTGTGGAGTCTTCGGGTCAATTCTCCTAGGCCGGCGGTCGACCTCCCTCAGTCTTCTTCGTGCCTTTTTTTGTCGGCTTCGCTTATCACGTAAGATCTATTATTTCTGGATTTTCTTATATCTTTGTTCTTGTTCGTTAAAAACGTTTTTCTTGTCGGGGATTTATGTTATTCGGGCTGAGGGGATGTGGAAGGTAGAGAACGGTTATTTATATATTTTAATAATATTTTTTGTATGTTCTGTAAGTTATTTTTGGTTAATTCGTTAAAAGAGAAATTTTAGAAATACATTTTTATTTTACGTAGGACAGGAGAAAAAGTTTAAAAAACATAATAAATAGAAATTTACTAAACTGTTCCATAGCAGTAAGTTGACTAAAGAGGTAGATAGGCTTTTAGATAATAGCTGTCTAACCAATATTTAGAAATTTTATATAATAGAGTTACGCGTTTATGATGTAAATTTTTTGTATATTTTATATGTTATAGTAAGCTGTATAATGTTAATAATTATTAGTTTATGTTTTTTCAAGAGATTAAAATTTTCTTTTCTTTTCAAAAACAGTTCAAACCTACAATGGAAAGCTTTTTCTTCTTTTCTTGTAAGTAAATAAGAATTAATGTAATGTACCGTTTGTTAACAAACTCCATATTTGGATCTTGTTGAAACAACAAATGGCAGATAAAGTATAAAGTTTCTAATTTGAATTTAATTTTAAAAAATGAAATTTTTACTTTTATCGTTAACTTTATAGATTCTCTTCTTACTTCTCTTGATAAAACTAAATTACATGAAAATTTATAAAATATATTATAGGTATAACCATGTTTCAAATAAATAATATTATAAAATGATTTAGGGAAATTCAATTTTACACTTACGGATCCTTTTAAGCATAAATTTTCATAATAAATGATGCTAATGCAATTCAATATCCACGTTAACACTTTATATTTTCAACAATATTAAATTGTATATAATGAAAGATTAAAACATATATAAATTCATCTTTTTTTATAAACTTTGATGATAAAAAAGCCGATAAGTGTTATCCTTTATATGGATAAAGGAACAAAATTCCATGTACCGTGATTATACTGTAAAATTTCTCAATTTCTAGTCTTAATTATTCAGATACTAGTTACAATTTTAAGTAAAACAAGAGCATACATTATTATAATGTAGTTTTTAACAACTTAAATAACTAATTCTTTAGAAAAAAATATTAAAATTAAACTATGTTTTTAATTACGTAAAATATAATCAGCAATTTATTTATGTATTATCTTTTGTAAGGAAAATTATGAGATTTTATATTCGTTTTCTTTAGTTAAAACACCATCTAGTTGGCAACCGCTGATCAAATTTTCTTATTGAGAACGTCACGGTAGCATTATTTCCTTGTTACAAATAAAATTAAATCTGTTTGCATATAATTAGTGTGTAAAGTAGAGCATTAACTAAAAATCATAGTTTTTTATGGTTTCAATTAATTTAAAGTATTCATTTTAACTGAAAATGTTCCTATTTGATTAAAATATTCGCCAGCAAAAATGATCAAATAGCAGAATAATTAAATTATATATTACATGCCCGATCTGAAAAAGTGAAATTATGAATATGTAAAATTCCATATCTGGCCCTCTATTGAAAAAAACTGAAAATAACGTTTAATTTTTTCTGCATGAATAATCAATATAATTACATACATCAACACCATTTATAGAATCAAACAACCACAATAATAATGTTTAAAAAAATCTAATCCTAATTCTCCAGAAGCCTCCTCACCCAGCAACCCATAAAAAACGAAGGCAATATTGACAGGCAAAAAGCACGCGCAGCTCAGACCTAAAGCCAAGTTATGCACTCTCGTATGAAAGCACGATAATCAAAACGCAGCGATAGAAAGCAGCCGGTGCACATGCGCGCTCGTCCAACGATCATCGCGCGAATCGCCTCGCGCGGCTATTTGCGAATTTATGAACCGGCCCTACAACATGTACATATACAACCTCGCTGCACGGTTCTTCCGTTTTCTCTCTCTCTCTCTCTCTCTTTCTCTCTCTCTCTCTCGTTTTATCCGCTGGTTTACGGCCGCTTGACAGTGGCACAGCCCACAATAAGTAATCGGCGCAAAAAAAGCTGGCCGTGACGAAAACGTCGATAAATCCCCGACGCGACGAGCGCGCGCTTTTGAGCTTTTCTTCCCTCGTGGAGCTCTAATAATGGCTCATCCGGTTTTTTCGTTGTGGTTCTCGCGTTCAAAGCGATTTTTTGTGCTTTTTTCGCGATACTGCCACTGAAATTAGAAAATGTTTGCGATGCGTTCGTTTGGGAATTTCGGAGGGAAAATATTCTTTAAAAAAATCCGCTTTTTATGTAGTGTGCGCTTTTTATAAGTTTTCAAGTTTTTGAATAATGTGAAAAAATTTTAAACTTTATTATTATATTATTATAATAAAGAAGAATAACAATTTAAAAAATAAATAATATCTGAAAATTTTCGTTTTATGCAAACGTTTTTTCTATTCTACAATATGACTGTATATAATTAAATAGAAATATACTCTATATATAAAATAAATATATAGGGGAAAGAGAAAAAGACAAAGTATCATTTTTAATATCGATTTCAAATAAAAACGACTATTTCACAAAACGAGACTAGCTCATCACCCTAATAAGCAACACTCTAATAAAACACCTTATTTGTATCGCGCAAGTGCAATCAAGTACACCCGAATAACGGCCAACCAATCAAAGCCATCGCACGAACGATAGGTGCGGCAGCGGTGATTAGAGGCGGCACGTCGACCCGCCGTGATGCAACCTCGACGCTATCGATTCCCATTCCACTGGAGGCAGCTTGATGATTTTTGATCGGCAGCTGCAAAATTAGCCCCACGTTGAAATTCAGTGATCGAGACGCTGGGAATTTATTTGGGCTCTCGGCCCGAAGCACGAGCGGAGCGACAAGCCGATTAGCGCGTGTGCGTTCGGAGCTTCATTGTTCTTCGACAAGCACTTTAAACTTTGGAAATATGGGGCTGCTCATTCAAGAGCGCACGGTCCGACTCGTAATTCCCCGTATGATGTATTATCGGATATTGCGCGCGATGTTGCGCAGGCGAGAGCTGCCTGGGTAGGGAAGTCGGGTAGGGAGATTAAAAATGTTTTCGCTCGCGTTTTTCGAGAGCATAGATTGTGCTGGCGATTGAGCTTTTATCGGCGTGAATAAACGAAAGGATAAATTCGAAAGTGCATGAAATAAATATTGGAATGTAAAGAGTGTATTCAGAAGTGCTTGATATTTTTATATACGTTTCTTTCTGATTAAAGCGCACGATTTTAAATTAATATAGTTTATTTTAATTTATAAAATGAAAGAAGATAATTTTAAATTAAAAATAGTTTATCTTCTTGAAAGTAGCGTTTATTTAATTAAAAAAAAAATAAAAATGAATATTCTTCTCAGAATAAACGTCAAAAAGTAAAACCTTGAATTCAACAAAGCCGAACTCCATTCTCCTCCAGCAACTTCGAAACATTGAAAACAGTCGTGTCAAAATCGAACGATTTCTCGCTCTTTCAGTTTGTCAGTCAACAGAAATATACATTATATTTCCTAAAACTTGTACATATATGCCAGGCGCAGTGCATCTACTACAATGCAATTGCAAATTCCTGAATAGTTTCGACGCGCTTGAACTTGCTTGCGTATGTCTTAGCTCTTTTTTACTGTATTTCCTCGTATTCACATGTGTAAAGCCAACCTTTAAGAGAAAAAGCAAAAAAGAGGGAGAGAGAGAGAGAGAGAGAGAAATTTTAGCGCCATTTCAAACAATATACAAATTTAGTATTGAACAGTTTTGATTTAATTAGAAATTATTTGACGTTGTATTGTGAATATATTGTTGCAAAACAAGAATCCATTAAAACAGAAGCGAAAAGTTGCAGTAAAAAATAGATTTTAAATTAATTTTATTTATTTTATTTTACATTGTAAACAAGCAATTAAAAACTGCATCAAAAGTATGTGTTACTATTAAAATTTATAATATAGTTAAAAAATTTAATAAACTTATAGTAAGCACATTTACTTACTTTAATCTTGTATAGACTTATTTTATTTTACCTACACCTCACTAATCAATTTTTGATTTTTTAATCCATAATAACTGCCATGTCATTCAGATGCTTTGATGGGATAAAATTACTGAATAAATTTCCCTTCATAATTCTACGTCCTTTTTATATTATCTTATATAATTGTATCTTTTGAATAGAAAGTTTAAAGTAATTACCTTATAAAATCCAAAAACTCAAAAAAGTAACCCAAGTAAAATTACACGTATGAGTCACCAAATTCCCGGCTTCGCGCACATAAAGCTCAGTAGCAGAGTGGCGGCAAAGGCCCCTTTACACCGTCCTAATTTAAAGAATCTCCCACACACACGATCCGCGCCATGCTTTGCTTCATTCTACAAATGCACCGTCTAATATTCCAAGCCCGCTGAAGAAAAAGGAGCGAAAATAAAACGACGGCGCAGACTTTGTTTGATGAACAAGTTTGTAGTAAGAAGAAGAACGGCGCGGGGGCAAGGGAAAAACAAACGAGGACGCAGAAAAAAAAGCGACGAGCCAGAAAAGACAGAGCCAGCTGGCGAAAAAGCGCGAGTCTAGCTAGAAAGAAGAGAGTAAAAAAAAAGGAAAGAAAGTTGAGCGAAGCGAGGCTGAGGAGAAAAAATGTAGAAGCATAAGTAAGCACACGGGGTCGCGCAACGGGGTACTTTTACAGTCGAGCACCTTTGAGCTTGCGCGCGCGGATCACAGGATACAGCTTCTTCTCCGTGAACTAAGAGAGTCATAACAATTTCTCTCTTTCCCCTGTCTCTTACTTTTTTCAGTCTCTTTACCCGGAGAGAAAGAGAGAGGCGAAGTCAGTCTTTTCTGGCGCAACGTCTTATCCTTTCAGCCTCGTTTCGCGCCGCACGGTAACGAAGCTCTGGCTTGTTAGATTTTCTTCTCCGACTGCTTTATCCTGAAGGGCTGGGACGCCTACTCTAGACGCTGTTCTCTCTAGGCGATTCCTTGTAATAGGAGAGGAATATAAACATTATAAAGTGACTCGAGGAAGCGAGCGCCGGATCTATGTACGCACATCGTGAAGGTAGGAAGATGAGGCGCCAGGGGAGTACCGGATTTTCTTGCTCATGCATTTTTTAGTTTTAATTGCCTTGAACGTCTTGGGTGAGTTTGTAGCCGAAACTGCGGAGTTTAGAAGAGATTTAACGTATTAATTTTATGGAAACCTTTTATTTTTCCACGTAGAACCAAAAATATTTTTGTTTATTGTTTGCGAAACTCGTTATTTTCAAGAAGCTAAGTAACTGTTCTAAGATGAACATAATTATTAAAAATAAATAAGTTTCATTATTATTTATAGAAGACAAAAGTGCTCAGCAAATATTTAAACTGAAATTTGAAAAAGTGAAACGCGCTCAGCAATATTTACTTTAATAATTAAATGTTAACTATTACACTTTCAACAGTGCATACACACTGCACTTGGCAACAATAAACAGTCGTTTATTTACATTCGATAAAACGAAAGTTTGATTTCAATTGCAGTGACGCTCGGCGTTGCGCGAGCCGTGCAAAATTAAACTTCGCCCCGGCAATGTAGAATTACGTTTCATTGGCATTATACTTTCCGCGCAAAATCAAATAGAATATTGTTTCCTGACCTTTTCAAAGCGGCGCGCAAATACGCGAAAATATCGGTGAACCCAATCCTTTTTGGATTCGCGTAGCACGGCCTGGCCGGAGCTCTGGAGCTTCAACAAATATGAAGTCTAAAACTGTTCGTCGATAATCGAATTATCCGGCTTATTCGGGCGACCGCACCGATGCGTTTAGTCTGCCAGCAACGCGCGAAATCGTATATCCTTCTATCCGACGCGCGGATTCGAGGCAGCCGAATAGTATGATTTGGTCCTCGTTACACTTTCGAGCGAGGCTGGACTGATTCAGCCTGGATTATATCGACTGATGTTACTAATTATAAACGAAAATATTTTGTTTGTATTTTATATGTAAACATTTTTGTTTAACGAATAAACTGATTTTTATTCGGTAATAAATTAGTGAGTTTGTGTACAGTAACTTTTACGAAAATCAAAAACTTTTTAAAAAATATATGCTTATAAATATTCTATTGAACATGTAAACAATATTATTAAAATTTCAAATAGTTATTTTAAAATAATATTTAAAATTATGAAACAAGTAGAAGTAACAAGCCAAAATATGACCAGTTATCCTCGTATATGCAATCATTGTTGAACCACAAATGCGTTCAATCATTTTTCCATCAAAAAATCTGATTTCATTTTCTCAGCATGACAAGGCTTTCTTGCAAATCCAGCGACATTCAGCGTAAAAACTGTCGCGCATTTTTCACTCGCACAAATTCATCCAAATTCAAGCCACAGCAGGCGACACTTTTCTTTCCACGCGCGTAAGAGTCGGAAGGAAAAACGTTAGAGTGGCGCGGAATTACCGAAGTTTAAGATAAAATGGGATTCAAGCAATCTGAAATAGTAAATTTCCCAGGCTAATGCCGATGCGCAGCAGACTGACGCCCCAGGAGTCCCATTTCTTTGCGAGGAAATGGCCGTGGATGGAGAAAGCGCAGTAGTTGGAGAGAAAAGGATAAGGGGGAGAGAAAATGGGAGGACACGTGTTGGCAGAAGGGACGTGAGAGAAAAAAAGAGATGAGGAATCGCACGAGGAATGAATGGTGATTCATGCGAGTAGAGTTAAGATTAAATAACAAGGTTAGATCAAGGAAGCTAATTGTGAAGTAGGAATGGTAGGGCGAAAGTGTCTCTACTAATTTAAGCAAAAACTTATGGATTACGGTTAAGACTGTGAAATGATTATAAAAACAGCATTTATATTGTTTACTGTATTAAATGTATAAAGACTCAGGGAAAAAACTAAAGTCCAGAATTTGTTATTGAAGGTTTTGTGAATTAGAACGATGTGTTGTCCACGGGACACCGGGATTTCAAATGATAAAATATGATAGATATCCAGAAAACTTTCAAAAGCGATATAAAATCACCGTGAAAGTCTGAAATGTAAAGGAATTATTGTAAGTGGTGAACTTAAGATATGGTCAGGCAGATAGACTTAAAATTTTGTATGTGTGCTTTCAAACACACAATCACACACATATTATCGGTCTCTCTCTCTCTCTCTCTCGCTCTCTCTCTCTCTTGCACACACACATACACACGAGCGCACACACACACACACACACATTTACACGGATATTTATTACAAATAACATGTTTTCTTATGTCAATACTTAAATAAATATTTATAACTTGTTATTTTCTAAATATTCTCATGAAAAAAGTAAAAACAACCTGAATTAAAATTATCGTAATATCATAGTAGCGTAAATTTCTAGAACTACTTTCTTGCCAAGCATGAACAGTGTAATTTAAAACTCCCTGAAAAGATTACAAGCGCGAGGAAAGAAGAAGGAGCGCGCGTCTCTAAGTGCCAAGAAAAATCGGCAAAAAACTTGTTACTTGTTTCGAGACTTGGTGGCTCTTGAGGGGGCGGTACACGCTTATCGTTTGTATTCCCGCGGCGCGTTTTGCAGGCATCAACGAACGATAATGGAAACGGGCTCTGTCTCCCCCCACATCCAGCTGACATAGAGAATTCAAAACAGCAACGAAAAAGATATATCCACTCCGATGGGTTTGGAGGGAGGGCTAAAATAAAACTCCTAAAAGGGGCTAGTCCAGAGTCCCCCTTTGACACTCGAGAAATGGTTTTAAAATAACAAGAGGCTAGTAATAGAGCCCATTTTGGTCGCTGAATGTAAAAGGGGGAATAAAGAATTTGGCTCTGTGTGGTTGAGTGCTTGGTTAAAGACATTATTGAAAGTGTTTTGTTTAATGGCCACGTGTAGGTTAGGGAGACTTGTTTGTAGAGTAAATGAGAATTAAGTAAACAGATAATACGAGCACCTGTTAGTTACACTCAAGTAAATAAAATGTTATCTTTATTTGCAGTAATATTAGTCCTACCGTACATGTATTTTTATTTCATTTTCTTAGAAAATTTACTCGTACGATTTTATTTTAATGTAGAAGATATCTACTGCATCCATGTTTTGCACACATTATTTTCATTCAACAATACTTGAATATTAAATTAAAATCAAATTAGCTTTAATTAAATAATTTAACTCCTAAACTGTTCTTCGTGCGATATTTAACTATTATTTACAATTACAGTATAGTTATTTAAGCCATTGTTAACAAAATACCCCAAGATTCTCTGCAATTAAACACACTTACTCCTGATGACACAGTGATTCTGTGAACAGACAGCTCTAAAGGAATGCCTTATCCAATGCTCATACTTTATGCAACGGAAGTGCACGACGCGCGAGACACGGAAACGCATTAAAGGGTTAACAAAGAAGCTAGTGCGCGCGAGAGAGCGTATTTTCTGCGTCAGAGTGAAACTACTGTGAGCTGGAATAGAGGGCTGCCAAAGTCTGGGCGAAAACTCCAAAGTGAATTACACCCGTGGCGAACCCTTTCGTACTCCCTTTCTCTCACTCTTTCTCCCTTACTTTTGCTCTCTCTTCCTCGTTTTGTCTCTCTCTTTCTTTTTCTCACTCTCATTTTTACGTATAAATTTTTATATACAATTATGCCATACTTTGCATATGTAGTACTAATATTATCAAGTCTTTTCTTCCCCTTCAGTATGAACAAATTTTAAGTTCTTTATTTATTTTTCTAAATTTTTTACTTTGCTTCCTAGAAAATTTTCCGCTTGTTGATCTTATTCAAAGTAGTTTTCATAATTAAGTTTTTGAAACAAAATAGCGCTTTACGTAAACTGTTGTTATTTCTCAATTTCAAACGAAAATATAATCGATGTTTTGAAAAACCTTACGACAAGCACTAAAAAGAAAAAACTTTAGTCAATCAATCAACGTCCCTCATTCTATACTGCATTGTCTCACCACTGTACACCGATCTCCAACCAACCTTCTTCCCTTACATCGCTCTTCTCTCTTAGCACTTATATTTTTTATACATCTCTCGATATCTCTCCTTCAATTTTTCTCTTGTTTCCCGCTTCGACCTAAATTTCTCCCCCCTCTACCCCTAGTTTTTTATCTTTTCAGTCTTCCATACTTTCCTTGCTCGTCGAAGAAACACGTGCCCCCTCCCCCTCGCCCATCGTTGACCATCCTTATCTCGTTCCTCGAACATCTCTCGCAGCTCGCGCTCTCCATTATCTTGTTTTCATTCCATCGAAAGGTCGCGCCGGCGCGCGAACACAGCCCGCCGGATATATACCCTCGGCGCTATTTCCCCGGTAACTTCTACCCCGGGCTAATCGGATTTTTCCTCGGAGCTCTAGAGAGAGGGAAAATTGCCGCTGGAGAAAATCGCATTTCCCGGTTAACGCCCGCTAGCGGAAGTTAAGAGCGAAATGAAAGAGAGAAGCGTGCGAAAAATCTTCTCTCTGCAGGCCGGCAAGCGCAAGCTTGACGAATTAGCCGTCGAGCGTGTTTGCAATTGCGGTCGTCGAGCGAGGAGAGCTGAATAATTCGAGTTTCCGCAGAAAAGGATAAAAATGACGGGGATTTGACTTTTAAAGCGTGTCTTAATTCGAATGAAGAGTCGTGCGTCGGTGTTCTTTTATCTTTGGCGTTTATTCTTTTTTGCAAGTACTTTCGAGTTCTCTGACGTAGCGGAAATATATGAATTCATTTTTTTTAACAGAGAAACAGTGAGTTTATTATTGAAATTCCAAGTAGTGTGAATGAAAGCGTATAATAGAGATCGAAATGATAATGGTTGAATGAAAAATCTCGCTTCTCGTCATTTGAGCTTAAGGTTAGTTGTTCATTTAAAAAAATATTTATTCAAGTTAATTAAATCAGAATTTCTTATTATTGTTAATAATAATATTGTCTATCTTAAACTAGATTAAAGTTCCCGTCTTTGTTGTTGTTATGTTCTATCAAAAAAATAAGTCAGGAAATAGCTAACAACTTAACTTCTTTTTTTTGTACACCAAGAACTCTCGGGGAGAAATTCTCAACAAGCAACAATAATTTCTCAAAACTTCGTTATCATAGCTTTAAAGTTCAGGGCAAACTTTGTAAGACGTTTACATAATCTTTGCCGCTGTATATCGAGCTTATCGATGGTGTTATGGAGCTTAAGTAAATTCGTGCGTCTTATTACTTTGTAACCTTAACACTCGCATCTCCATAAACTTTTCCTGAAATTTTTTCCAACGCGCTCTTCAATAAACGTTTACTTCGCTCTTTCCCGACAGATTTATTACGAAGGAAAAAGCACTGACTTGGCAAATCCAATTCGCCGATGCAGTTTTTCTTAAAATTACGTTTATCCTTTGTTCGGCGATAGCATTGCACAAAGGAGCAGCGCGAGCAGCCGTACACGCGAGCGGGGAAATAAAAAAGAGCAATAAAAACGCGTAATTCGCCTCACTTACCAGTGAGAGTCGCTGTTCTTTTCTCATTTACCTTGTATTATTAAACTCCAGTTTTCCACTTGCGCCTTCTCATTTCTTTCTTTCTCCCGACGTCCACAGATTTGTTCTCGCTCGCCGTTTTTTTTTTTTTCAATTTCGCGCGGTGCTTGCGGTTCTCACTTTCGAAGCCGTTAACGTGTGAGCCGTCTATCTCTCTGATTTAATCGCCCCAATTAAGGCCAAGCCATCCGTGCCTTCTCTAGCTTTTCGTGAAAATGGGAGTGAGAGAAAGCTTCGAACGGAAAACCGGAATATTAGTATTTCAAGAAAGGAAGGAGCAGCGCAAAAGTAAAGGAGAATTCACTCGTGAGCTTGAGCTAATCGAAACCATCTATGAGTTTCCTTAACTAGTGCGGGCCATTGTGTGTTAACTAAGGATCTTTCAGATTTTTTTAAGAGGAATAGATTAGAAGATTTAAATACTATTGTACTTCAAAATTTTCAAATATTTTTGTCCCATTCTTTATATTAACAAGTCTTACATAACTAGTTTTTAAGTTTAGTTGTGTGATTATTTGTATGTGAATGTGTGTGAACATATCAAGTGACTATTCTTTTTCTCACAACACAACTAAAAATTTGAATTTCATGATAACAAACTCTAGATATAAAAGTGAAGAACGAATTGTTAAAATTTGCAATTTTATTACACATAACTAGAGAATTTGGTTTTACAAAAAAGAAGAGGCCATTATTGCTCTTTTCTCCAAAGTAAAATTGAGGCCCTTTGGAGCTTAACTCAATTTACATTACCCTTTTTTACTCAGCAATTCCCGGCGCTATTCTATACGTTGTCACTTAAAACAAAGTGCCGCGAGTAGAAGGGCAGTTGTAAAAAGGCTTCGAGCGTATGCATGCTAATTCAAGCCTCCCTAACGGCTGGGCGCCCCTGGGCCGTGAGAGAGAGAGAGAGAGAGAAAGAGAGAGAAAGAGAGAGAGAGAGGGAGAGAGCAAGAGAGAGCAGTAAAACGCGATTCGAGAGACAAAGTAACCGCGCTCACGCGGGGAATCGAACGGCCGAATTGTTGAACGGAACTCCCGAGAGGCAGTTAACGGGCTTATATAAAACGCTCGAATTACAGCGCGGCCGCTCGAGCGCGAATAAAACGCGTGGAAATAAATCGAATGCGCGCTAGCTCGCTTGCTCGCTCGCGTACTTACCGGAAAGAGCAAAGCGCGACTTTAAGGTGTACCGAGGATTTTATTGTTTACTCGATAGAGGGAGAAAGAAGGGGAGAGAAAGAGAGAGAGAGAGAAGCCCTCTCATTGTTTCTCTCTACCTCGAGAAGAAGCTTCTTTCGTTGGCTGAGTCGCGTATAATGCACCGCGATAATTAGTGGTCGCGTAGCTATTTTTTTTTTTTTTTAAGAAAAAGCGATTTCCGGAGCGAGCAGCGGCTGCGAGCACTTGGCTGCGTGGCTCGAGGAAGGAACGAGTGCGCGTATTTTGCCGCGGCAAAAATGAGAGGCAAAGCGCCAGGGAGGAAGAAGGCCGGGCGAGAGAGATGAAGTGGGTAGTGGCAAATTTATTAGCGCGGGCGTAGTTTTGTTGTGCGATTTCACAGACAGCGGACAATATTTTCTCTGGCTTTTTCCTCTCCCGCGTAATGTTTTCGTACTTTGGCTTGCTTTTCGGGCGGCTTCTGAATGAAGCATCCTTTTTCTGCTTTTACTGGCGTTGCGTTTTCGAGTAAGTGAAAAAATTTTTTCTATATCCTATAGTATTTTTATGTAATCATAGTATTTTTTTTTTTAAAGATATACGCATTTATTTCAATTAGACAAACCAGAATATTTAATATTAATTTGTTTAATAAATAGTCAAACGATTATATTCCCGCTTCATGAAAAAATTTTATTGGATACTTTTTTTGGATCTTTATAATTAAACATAATTTCATTTTACAATAGACCAACTCTTCGATTGATATTAAATGCATAGGATACATTTATAATATTGACAATAAACAATCTGCAAAACTTTTTATATACATTTTAAATTTGTCTTCTAACGTATGATAGTTATAACGAATGAAATAAGTTTTGGTTTAATAATTTTTAATAATTGAAAGTAATTTGCAGCTTTATCATAATGACATCTTTGAAAAATTTTATAAACGTATTATAAAAAATATAAATAATATTAACTTTGTGATATGTAATTTATAGAAAATTCTAGTATAAATGGAGGGCCCTTTTTGTAAAGCTAATACTAGATAGAGTTAAATAAAATTAACGCTTTTCTATATATAGCAAAAATAGTACCCGTTAGTATTTCAGAATAGGCTCCCAGCGCCTCAAAGTTTTCAATTACGATGCGTATGTAGAAACATTCTGTTTATGTATTTAAAAGAGCTTCTAAATAAATGTAAACTAAATATTAATTTTACATTTAACTTTCATAATTCAGTGGCAACAAATTAATCTTCCTATTAATTGCAAATGAATAAAGTAAGTTGCACACAAATAATAATTGATCGATTTATAATTTATTTACTTTATAATAAAATAATGATAAACGATTATTTCATATTGTTTTCGTCATAAAACAGTGGACATTTTAATAGTGAATCGAAATAGCTTCTTTACTTTCAAGTTGATGAGAAGAATTTGCATAACTTACCATAATGCTACAGCGATAAATCTAACAACTTTTTTAAAGATGCAACAATATTAAAAGTCAATATATTTGTATGCGCTACACGAGCTTCTTCTTGTACTTAAAGCGTCAGCAAGCTCCGACGCCTCATGAATGAAATAAGCTACTCGCCATACAATCAAATAATCATCATTCTAACTAAACCATTACAAATGATAAACAAGTTTTGATTCAAACCATAAACACTTCTAATAAACATAATCAACATCTCTCAAAACTTTCGTTATACACGCTTCGCATTAAAAGTCCTCCGCCGAAGTTAAGACTCCCAACATCGCATCTAACACTCTCCAAGTCCAGTAACAGCGCACTTCATTACAATCCCACCCTGGCTAATGAATTTCGCGTAAACGCGCGCTATCTCTCCGCTGCTTTCTCTAATTCTCCCGCACTCGTTTACCTATCCACTTCCTGCCTCCACACACACACTCCCTCCCTCCCTCCTCCTGTTTCTCGCCAGCTCGGCACGTATGGAATTCAGCGAGCTTGTCCCTATCTAAAATCTAAGTCCGCGCGCACGCGCGTCCTCCCACGGCCGGCATAAAGCTCGCCCGCCGTATATCCGGAGGCGCGCAGGCAGGATACGGCTTTTATAATAAAGTCGTAAGCCGCTGCGCGGAACGAGCCTCCCGCGAGTTGTGCGAGCACACGGCTCCCAGAGACGATAGGCGAGCTGCGTAAACATCGTTACGGGCCTCGCCAAAGACTCTCTGCCTTTCTCTCTTTCTCTCCCTGTTTCATGAGCCAGCCTGAATTTCACGGATACCGCCGAGTATACTGGCGTAGTTGTCGGCTGGGGTGATAAGGATGGAGCTTTGGCCGAGGTGCTTTTGTGTGCGCTAAGTGTTTTCTGAAGCTAGGCAAGATCGACGTCATGTGGATAATATGGTCGTTGATCCGTTAATTAGTGTGATGCACGTGCATGTTCGGAGACGCTGTGTATACGTTCTGGATGGATATGTTCCTGTGAACTGACCGGAGTTGTAAATATTTGGTTTAGTATGAAGGATCGATTAGGTTGTTGAAACTCAATGATGTATGCTGTAGATAAACTTTTAAGGGAAATAATAAATTTAACTTACTAAATTTCGAATGTTAAGTAATCTTGAAATTCTGATTAATAATACTCGCTTCGCTCGTGTGTACGTTCGCACGAGGTTAAAATCATTTTATGTATATTGTATTTGACACGTCGTGCGGAAATAGTTATTTTCGATACAAGTGCGAGAAAGTGATTTTAACCTCGTGTAGACTTTTGCGCCCGAGCGGAGCGAG